>OZ012741.1:415558175-415637782 GCA_963859935.3 Lathyrus sativus | reverse complement strand
TTTACTCTATCATTAATATATCTTGATCTTATTATTATTGTTCATATACAATTGTGGATATTATCTTGATTATATTATTTTTGATATTTATCTTGTCATATTATCCATATCATATTCATCTTGTTCATCTTATTCATATCTTGTTCATACTTTTCGAAAACACATTAACAATTATCGAAACACTAAAAGCCTAAATTGGTGGACTGTGGTTACTTTTTCGAGCAACGGAACTTGGACTTTGTACATAAACCCTAGCTTGGAGCTTTTGTCCGACTCTGGCTCGTGGTTTAATTTTGGACACCTCGCACATACACGACTTCCTCTTGGGATACCTTACAATGAGACCCTTTATTTCGTGCAATCCCATGTAACTTACATGTACCCCACTACCATTCTGATGTATGCACTCGTATTGCTTTGATTGTGGTTTGTTTACTAGGAGCACCCCTAAGGATAACATAGACTAAACCATTTTCAAACTAATTCTCGATTCGTCGTTGAGCCATTTTCAAACACCCATTGTAACTCGATCGCTCGTTAGCATTCACCATCAACCTATCGCACACACTCGCACGTTTCATCGTGGTTTCATTACTAGGAGCACCCCTAGAGACTAATATCGATTCTCCCCTCTTTCACAAACCCTTGATCCAATTTCAAGTGGTATTTTATTCAAACTCATAAGTCGAGTGCCTTTTTCCTCGCCACCAATCTCTTTTCAACCAATTCGATTCAATCTTTTTCATACGCTTTCTTAAACAAACTTCGAAAGAAGAAGATTCTTGGAGTTTAACATTCCTTGGATCTTCTAACGAATGGATCTCGAGGCGCATGCATTAGGTTGTTATTCATTCAACCTTTCATCTTAAAATACATAATCTATATCAAACATTTTCTTAATATACTTAAGAAAAAAAGGAGATTCTTTGAATCTAGCATTCCTTGGATCTTCGAATGAATGACTCTCGAGGCACACTCCTTGGGTTGTTATTCATTCAAGGTTTCAAATTCAAAACATTCAATCTTTCTCAAACCTTTTCAATCAACTCCCGAAAGAACTGAGTTCTTCGAATCTCACATTCCTTTGATTCTTGAGTGATTGATCTCGAGGCACGCCCCTTGGGTTGTATGTCATTCAATCTTTTGTAACCAAACTTCAACATATTAACCCCTTATTTTCATGGTCGTATCCATGAACTACGAGTGCTCTAATTCTTCATTCATTTGAATGTAAGATACATAGGCAGAAGATTGCAATGATCTTGGCAAGTTACCTTCCATCGTTTTCTGTCATTCTGTGTCTACCCTCTACCTTTTTATTTTTCCATATTTTTTACCTTCCCTCTATGCTCCGTTTCCACTCTAACCTTTTCGTAGTCAAACTACGAGCGCTATGATTCCTCATTCTCGTCCAAATGAACATACATAGGCACAAGGGCCCCAATTCTTGGCTAGCACCCTATTCTAAAACCACCCATTTTCCCTTGGCATCGTTTCCTTTTTATCTTGCCGTTTCACATTTATTATTGAGAAGAAAACAAAAAAGCTTAGATGACGTTCATCACAAATCGAACTAAGAGGTTCCCATTGAGTACAACGGATGTGAGGGGTGCTAATACCTTCCCCTTGTGTAACCGACTCCCGAACCCAGAATATGGTTGCGACGACCATGTTCTTATCTCTTTCAAAGGTTTTCTCGATATTTTTATTTCCCTCTTTTAGGATAAATAAAGTTCAGTGGCAACTCTGCCGAACCGTACTTCGCACTTTTCGTGCGAGGGTCGTGTTCTTGATTGTATTTTGATTTTTTCAAGGTGCGCAATTGGAAACTGATGCGTCCACAAGTGCACGGAAATATCGAAGTAATATAAAAGATTTTTCGAACCCACAGAGACCAATGTCAACCTACCATTATCTATTGTTGCAGCGTAAAGCTAAGGCTAATAGAATTAGGAAAGTTAAATGTGAATGAAATTAAATTTAAAGGAAATAAAGGCTATTAGTTTTAGAAATATATTAATAAGGGATATCGGTATGCAATGCCTTAGTTATCGGGGATTCGACAGGTCACCAGTGCTTTTTAGTTTTTGCAAATACGTTTCAGGAGAAAATACTCGTTTAAAGACCTTTGCCTCACGCTGGTTGTTGACTCGGGTCATAATTCTAAGGCGGAATGTACGCTATCACAGTACCATTCGGGGTTAAAACTACTTTTTGAAAACAAATAAATTCTGATTTCTTTTAAAGCGCTTTCCCTGTGTTTAAAATCAATGCCTAGTTTTTACTATCCGGTTCAAACCCCACGCTCTCACGTGTCGGCTCGAACCTTAATATGTTTCCCACTCTCATGGCAAAACCGTTGTAAATAATTTCTCACTCTCGTGACGAAGGTTTATTTAGAAAATTGAATTAAAAACTACAGCCAGAAAATTGTTTGTAAAAAAGGTAATGGCACCGGGTTTTATCGAATCTCGTCTTACTAATTTGCTTACATACCGATAAAACTAGTTTAGCTAGACATGATAATTAATACAAACGGAAATAAACATAAACAACAAAATGATATAACATGCATAATGAAGGAAATAAAATAAATATTCAATTAATAAGAACCTGGAAAGTAGTAATGAAATTGAATTCTCGAGTAGTCCTCCACAATGTCGGCAGGATTCTACTATGGCAAAATAAAATTGCAGAAAGAAATACAATGCTCCGAACTAAAGGGAAAAAGGAAAGGAAATAAACGAAACAATAAAAAATAGCTTCAATAGAATTTTTGGCAGCACTTCGATACGTTGAAGCCCCCCCTCAAAGCTGTGAATCTAAGGTCTATTTATAGGAGATATTTCATTTCTCAACATCCAGAGATCATGCATGAGTTATGAAGGAAGTGGGAGTATCTTCCTGTAGTGGGCAGTTTGTGGAAAAAGTGTTGGAAGAAATTAAGTTGAGGGTTTTCGTGGCCACTTCTGTTTTGGACGTTATTATGATATTTGGTTCATGACGGTCATGGTGAAGCTGTGACGAGGGTGTTGAACGTGACGACCGTGTTGCTCTTGTGACGTCCGTGTTGGTCGTGACGACCGTGGTGAAGCTATGACGACCGTCACACTCCCAAAATCTGTTTTTCTTCTCTATTTCTTTCTTTCTTCTTTCTTTTCCTTCCATTTCTTCTTCTTTTCTTTCTTTAATCCAAATTCTCCACAATATACAAAACATAGTAAATTAACCGTATAATAGAATATAAATCAAGATAAATTAACAATAGTCGCAAATAAATTCATGTAAGTCAAGTCAAATAAACGATTTAATTTCGCGTTATCAAATACCCCCACACTTAAACCATTGCTTGTCCTCAAGCAATCAACCAACACAGTAAAAAGAAATAAGTATAATTTGAAACAAAGACACAACGAGACTCTAATCATACGTGGCTACTAGGCTAATGTTAGATCGATAGGTACTAAATATCAATACCAAGGATACCGTAACGACACAATTTCAAAAACTCCTTGCTTATTCAAACCAACCTGAATCATGCCATTATAACTCAACCTATATCTCATGCTCTCTTTCACCCCATTTCATTCAAGTGCAATCACATTAAGCCCGTTATCCCATACACATTCGTGGCAAGTAAATCTGTTAGTGACTATGATCTCATTGTTATTTCTTTTTTCTATGCAAATATGCTTAAGCATCAATTGAACTTAAAGAGTTTGTATCGTTGGGCTAAGTGATCGGGTGAGGAGCACCTAACTTAGAAGGAACATGTCTTTTTATTTATAAATTTTTTTCTTTCTTAATATCTCATTTTAAACCAGAGATCATACACTTTGCATCGATTTCTTACTTATTGTGTTTAGGATGGTGCTGGCTGCTTAAATAAACTACTTAGGGATTACTAAAAAGAATAGGAGCTTTAAGGTCTCGGCATAATGGGTACTCAAATTGATTTTGCATATTTAGGGTGTCAGGATGATATCAATTTTATCAAAACTTTCCCATGTTTTTATAACATAGCCTGAACAGGCTATATACTCTCACAGTACCATGTCATGAATCGAAGCAAAAAATTGTTGGAGGTTAAAATTTTGAAAATTTGAAATTATGGGAAATTTGAATAACAAGTGAAAATCACGCATAAAGACTCGACAGCACATGCAAAGACCTTAACATAACATTAAAAATAGATGAAATTCCTAAAAGTATGAAATAAAATATAAAATAATAAATCAAACTAAAAAGCGACAAAATCAAAGCGGTAGAGTTCCTCCCCCACATTTAAACCAAACATTGTCCTCAATGTTTTAATAAAAGGTGGAAAAAGGAAAGATAAAACCTGTATGAATGCTACTGCATGCCAAATCCTCTATAATCCTGCTCTTGATGTTCATGTCTTTGTTGATCACTTCTACTTCGCGCGGCGGGTATTTTAAAATACCTTCGTTTGTATAATTCTAGAAACAACTCATCATCTTACTTACTTCCGGAGGAATATGACCATGCGAAGAACGAGGAAGAGGTGAGTTACGGACGGGTAAGTAATGCTCTCTCCTATCATATTCATCATTGGTGTCACCACCAACAGTGACATTCGTAGGAATGTCCGTGGGCACCAACTCATCTCCCAGATCATTATCTAGAGAATTTTTGCCTAGATGTGGCCGAGACGTGACATGCAGTGCACTTCCTTATTTTCTACAAATTCAAACAAAAAAATATAGAAACATAAAATAAAAGCTTCATGTGTTGCCTCCCACGCAACGCTTTGTTTAACGTCGATAGCTTGATGGCTAAGGAGTGCAAGTACGCATGGTGGTTCTTTCGAGAATGATTCCTAGATCGAACTTTGAATAGTCTTCGGTTTCCATGGCCACTTATCAAGCCATCTCTCATATCCCTTACCTTTTCTTTTCTTTCTTCTATAGGGTGGTTCATTGTTTTGAACTTGTGGTGGTGGTTTTGGATCTATCCTGAGTATCTGTTAGTTCCATGATTCTATGATTGTCCATGGATCTATGATTGGCTAAATTTTGGTAAAACATGATTCGACACTGATGTTAAGCAAGATGTTATAACATCTCCAACTACTGTGGTGACAGAACTGTTGTCATGATGTCAAGACAGATGTTGTGACATCCATCTGTTGTGGTGACAAAACTGTTGTCATATGCTTTGATCAAGATGTCAAGATAGATGTCGTGACATCCATCTGGTACAACAAGAGCTGCTATTTTATATCTCTTGACAGAGGTGGTTTGGTTTGATGAGATCCTATTGGATATATCTCATCAGTGTGTGCAGATCAAAGAGATTTATTAGGAACAAACTGCACATTTAATTGGTGTTCATAAAAAGGATCTTTGATACTTTTTAGGAAACTATAATATATTTGTTTCTACTGTTATGAATAAGATTCTACAAGAGTGTTTTGCAGGTTAAGTTGGGATAGCTAAGAGCAAATTAAGTTGGATGTCATGCTGGATGTTATGACATCAAGCGTATGACATCAGGGTGCGGGTTTAAGTTTTCTGGTATTAGCTCAGGCTATACTTCAGGAAATATTTTAGGAAGATTATCTCAGGCGACATGTCAGGCATTGCGGAGGATAACATGGAATGCCCCTGACTTAATTGGATGTGCACAACTTCATGAAGAAAGGTTTATCTTGGGTAAACCTAATTTCTACACCTAGGCCCAAGGACTGTATGCTGCTTATATATACAGAAGTAACAATCCTAATTCGTTGGGGCTTTTAGATAGAGACTGAGAGCTTGTGTCGTGAAGAGTTATGTTGGTGTAATCTTCACGTGTGTTTTTATGTTTTAGGATTTTGAGAGTCTCTTGTGTGTGACTTTGTAAGTCACCCTTTGTATCTTTGGATGCATCGTGGTAGACATATTTAGGCTGTTATTTGTACAGTGTTAAGCGTTCACTCAAAGCTTTTAAGCAAGAGTGTATTGTTCTTGACTGAAGCTGTTAAGCAAAATCAAGTATTATGACTTTGAAGAGTGTCTTCTAAAGTCTTCCTTTTGTATTGAATTGTTTATCACTGCTGTGATTGAGGGGGAGTGAGAGGTGTCTCTTGTCTAGTGGGTTCTAGGTAGAAATTGCATTGGGTAGAGATTAAGTGAGGAGTTGTAAACTGGGAGTTTAACTTTGAATTTATTATGCTAATAATGGATTTCCTTCCTGGCTTGGTAGCCCCCAGATGTAGGTGATGTTGCACCGAACTGGGTTAACAATTTACTGTGTTCTTTACTGCTTTCGTGACTTATTTACTGCTAAGCTTAATAGTCTGTCCAGAAGTAGATGTCATAACATCTACTGTAACATTGACTGTTTGTTACTGCATTTACAATTCTGCACAATTTAAATGGTTAGATAAACAGTTCTGTCAATCTGCAGATGTTACAACAAATGTCATGACACTGTTAATTTTTAAAGAGAATTAAAATGGTCATGTTCTGTCCTTGTTCTGTTTTGGCAGAGATCAATGTCTTAACATCGCTAGGGAAATCTGAAATCTGCATACCAGAATTTTAATTGGTATCAGAGCAGGCATCCTGTCTGTTCTGGATGAGATCTTGGGACATACTTTCTGGTGTCTTGAATAAGGAGAAGTGGTAGTTAATTTGCTGATCTTGTTAAATGTTTGAACTACTGCTTATGGAGTTAAGGAGAAGTGTGTGTTCACTCCTGCTTATGAAGGATTCTGTGTATCTGCTGTTGTGCTCTTTGATATAGGTGTGTCTACAACAACTGCAGGAGGAGTGGTTGTTTCTTCTGTATGATGTCCTATAAGATGTTATGACATCTTGTTTAGGGCATGTTGAAGATGTTCTTTTGGTGGTTCCGCTGCATATTTTTCTGATGGAAGAACTTTGATATCAACGTTTCTGAAAGCTCTAGTCATTCCAACGTCGGGAGCAATGGAATGAAGAGAGTTGTTTGTTGATATATGTTATTGCTGACTTCATACTTGGAAGATTGGTTTTTTTCTTGCACCTTGAAGTCAATTTGAAGAGAAGAGCTCTTTTAGGGAGATAATCTGGTTCTCATGCTGAAAATAAATTTCAGAAGATCCCTGGTGCTGATAGATGATATAATAGGGGGTAATTTATTTTCACCATTCATATTTTACAAGAGCTCTATTAGCAAGAGGAAGTCATAGGCAAGTTGAGTCAAGGGTGTCGGCCTTGATGTGTCAACATTAGAGATACTTATACTAAAGAATACTAGGTATTACTAAAGTGTAAATATCTATCAGATGGTCTTCTCGACAAGTTGTGTGGATTTAAGATCAATTGCTATTTGTGGACTACACACGTATTTAATTGGTTATCCATGAAGTTCAGAGAAGGATCCATTATAAGGATTTAAAATTCATTGCTATTTGAGATATTCTCAAATATTTAGTGGATTATCCTTAGTTGATGATCAAGTTGTCTCATCAATTGTAGCACAAGTATCAGGCCCTTGATCTGTTTAAGGATCTGATGTTCAACCAGATGTTGAGACATTCCATCAGCATAGATTGTGCAGAACTCTGTTGATTTAAGGAGTGAATCACTAGATCAAAGGAGATATAGCTGATGATCTTGGTACCATACTCATGTGTGGTAGGATCTGTCTTTATTCTAGTAAGGTTTTTGGCAAGAAACTAAGGCTAGAAGGTAATGCAGATGAAGATTTTTTTCTTGGATCAGTTTATTGGAGTGCAGCAGATGTGTTCTAGTCCCTACTAGAAGCATCTGATATTTATCTAGAAAGTTTCCTAGCAAGAAACTTGTCTAGAATATGGTGATGGTGATAGCACTGATTGAGTCAGTTTATTTCTGATCTAAGTACATAGGAGCATGTGACCTTGCTCATCTTAGAGGTCAAGGATAAGTGGCAGTTATCTCTGACTTTCTGAAGAAGTCTCTACTTAAGGAAAGCGGGATTCCTTCTGTAAAGATCTCTTGTGACTAATCTTCTTTGAAGAATCAATCTTTGGCATGATTGGTTTCTCTAAAGAGGAGTTTTCTGGAGCAAATGCATTTCAAAGGTAGCTATTGCAGAATAGAGGTTATCTACTCAAACCTGATATCATTAATCAAGTATATGTGAACATGGAACTCTTGATGAGGCTATTCAAAATGGCATAATGAAGGACTGAATTCACCAGCAGGATGTCTTATTCGATGTTGTGACATCAAGCAAACTTCGGGACATTAATTGATGTGCTGGCACATCACTGTAAGATAGGTTGATCTTCTCGGGTATGAACGGAATTGATACTATCTCATGCAGTTTACAGGAGTTGTGTGAAGGAGTAGATGTTACAGGTCCAAGTCTTAGTGTATCTAAGATGCCTTGCTATGGAGCAAGTAGGATATGTAACTTGAAGATCAAGTTTTCTTAGATGTTCTAGAGCTCTTAAAGAACCTGAGTTAACCAAACATTGTCATTTGGTTGGTCTCTAATGTGATTCAAAGCAGTGAGCTTGGAACAAATTACTCTTGTGCAGAAGGGTAGTTGGTTGAAGATCAAAGAAGGTTCTGGTTCTATTCGTATATTGGAGCTTGTGGTAGAAGCCCTAAGTTACATATGGAAGATTACCCTCTTTTGGAGTTGTATTTGATCAAGCTAGTGGAACTATGTTCTCTGAAGATCTTCATTTGGATTACTAGGCAGTAGTAA
Organism: Lathyrus sativus; assembly: GCA_963859935.3. Classification (NCBI taxonomy): domain Eukaryota; kingdom Viridiplantae; phylum Streptophyta; class Magnoliopsida; order Fabales; family Fabaceae; genus Lathyrus; species Lathyrus sativus. The sequence continues at coordinate 415,629,094 of OZ012741.1, read as the reverse complement.
GTCCAGTTGTGGGCATATCAAGAACCATTGGATGTTGTGCCTGTGATATGTTAGGATGTTCTAACTAATGTCAGAACATCATTTGTTTGTTGGCCTTGAAGATCTGTTGTGGAACTTGTGATTCACATATTGACTAAGAAGTACTCTATGTTGTCATACGGGAGAATGATGAGGTAAAAAGACTGTCTTGGAGTATGATGTGAAGGGATTGTACAAGACTGGAGTGGATCATTGGTTTATTGCATGAAAGTCTGGATTCTGATGTGAAGATTCACCAGTTAAATCAGAAGTTTTCTAACTTATCATATGGGAGAATGATGAGGAAAGAATGTCTTGGATTATGGGGTGTCTATCTTGTTCTCTGACTCAGGCCATAAGTCTTGTGGAGAAGTGGTAACTCTAGTAAGAAGTGGAGCAGTTTGGTACCTTCTCACTGTATGAGCATGAGGTCGGTTTTGAGGTACTGTGGTGATCTTGGAGTATCTTTTGTAAAAGATAGGGGAGAGCTTCTGTCTGATGGGTGTACTAGTTGCTTGTGGTTCAAGTAGTAAGTGAATGCGTTCAGCAAAAGTGTTGAACAAAGAGTGAGCTCTTGAAGACATGAAGATGAGTCTTATGTTTTCCATTCACATGCTTCTGGAAAAAGAGCACTAGTTATTCTTGATATGGGGAGTTATACTTCTAGGATCTGTTGCTACAATAGTACATTTTCAAGATTGTTTGTGGTTTCAAGCAGGTTGTGATTGTATGCCTCTATGAGGATGGAATGTCAGACAAGATGTTGTGACATTATGTTGCTGCTCTAGCTCATGGTGAACCTGACAGTTTTTTTTCTGTCATTGGGTATCAATGGATCAAATCAGATTTTTGGGCCTCTATCCAAGTGTTTTGTCTTGTATGGCTGGTGAAGATGAAGATAAAGACATCATTAGCTCTGAGTTTGTGCATAAGGAAGGATTTTCACCCTGTCATCTTGGAGATTTTTCTAACTGAATTTGAGTAATCTTACAGACAATTATTTTTATCCTGTAACTACTTCTGCTATTTGGTCTAGTATGGGTTGTGAAGCAAGGAGTGTAAATTTGCAGTGTGTGATGAAGTGGTTCTTCATGTGTTTGGGTTCTCTCTTTTATGGGGAGTGTTGATTATGCATGACAGGGAAGCTGTGTACCTGTATGATGTGTAGCTGCATCGCTGTTCAAACCAACATTGGTTTGTGTCTGGGAGAATTTATTTTTCTTTGCAGAATATTTTTGTGTCTCAAATTGGGGATTTAAAATCAATTGCTACTTGGCAAGTATTTAATTGATTATCCATTAATTGGTGATGTCCAAAAAAATGTCACTCCTGAAGGTGTAGCTTCAAACAAGGCAAGAACTCAAGATTCAATGACTTGGTGCTTAAGATTCTTTATTGTATTTGTAATGTCAGACAGGATGTCTGAACATTATGTCTCTGAGGAAGCTACATGAGAGTTTATTTCTCTCTATGATGTTCTGGTGTTTTTGATGATCTGTTAAGCTGCTGCTGCTGCTGAGAACTTCATGTGTATCCTATATATGGACTACTATGGAAATAATAAGCCTTGTGGTTGGTGTCTTATAAAACCAAAGTGAGTGGGAAAGGAGTTGATGTCATATATAATGGGCTGGAATCAGGATTGATTTTACTATGTTTGAGTGAGTTCAGCAGGGGGTGATTTGAAAGCTAGAGTTCAATTGTGGTTTAAATCCTTGTCCATGGATTGCTGCTGAAATGGTGCAGTCTTTTTGTTGATTAAAGATTAAGCAGCTTGTGTATCTGATTCAGTTTGTGTTTATCTCATGGGAGATTGTGAGATGGCAGTCTGGAGATTTGGACACCATGTGCAGGTTATCACCTGAGTCTTGCTTTAAAGTATGGTGATTATGATTCAGTTTTTGGGTTTGCTCTGATTGATGTGTGTACATTTACTCTAATTGTTGTCAATTTTTGGCTAAAAAAAGGGGGAGGAAAGTACCGCTATGTAGAGAGCAGTGTTATTGTAAAGAGCAGTGTTGTTACTTGCTGAATGCAACTATTAAGGGGGAGCATGAAAGTTTGTGAGGCTGGATGTACTTGAGGAAACTAATGTTGTTGTTGCTCTGATAAGTTTGTTTGGTTGTTTTAGCCAAAATTTGCCAAAGGGGGAGATTGTTACTTCCATGATTCTATGATTGTCCATGGTTCTATGATTGGCTAAATTTTGGTAAAACATGATTCGGCACTGATGTTAAGCAATATGTTATAACATCTTCATCTGCTGTGGTGACAGAACTATTGTCATGATGTCAAGACAGATGTCGTGACATCCATCTGCAGTGGTGACAGAACTGCTGTCATGTGCTTTAATCAAGATGTCAAGACAGATGTCATGACATCCATCTGGCACCGCAAGAACTGCTATTTTATATCTCTTGACAAAGGTGGTTTGGTTTGATGAGATCCTGTTGGATATATCTCATCAGTGTGTGCAGATCAAAGAGATTTATTAGGAACAAAGTGCAGATTTAAATGGTGTTCATAAAAAGGATCTTTGAGACTTTTTAGGAAACTATAATATATTTGTTTCTACTGTTATGAAGAAGATTCTGCAAGAGTGTTCTGCAGGGTAAGTTGGGATAGCTAAGAGCAAGTTAAGTTGGATGTCATACTGGATGTTATGACATCAAGCGTATGACATCAGGGCGCAGGTTTAAGTTTTCTGGTATTAGCTCAGGCTATACTTCAGGAAACATTTTAGGAAGCCTAGTTATCTCAGGTGACATGTCAGGCATTGCAGAGGATAACATGGAATGCCCCTGACCTAATTGGATGTGCGTAGCTTTATGAAGAGAGGTTTATCTTGGGTAAACCTAATTTCTACACCTAGGCCCAAGGACTGTATGCTGCTTATATATACAGAAGTAGCAATCCTAATTCGTTGGGGCTTTTAGACAGAGGCTGTGAGATTGTGTCGTGAAGAGTTCTGTTGGTGTAATCTTCACGTGTGTTTTTGTGTTTTAGGATTTTGAGAGTCTCTTATGTGGGACTTTGTAAGTCACCCTTTGTATCTTTGGATGCATTGTGGTAGACATATTTAGGTTGTTATTTGTACAGTGTTAAGCGTTCACTCAAAGCTTTTAAGCAAGAGTGTATTGCTCTTGATTGAAGCTGTTAAGCAAAATCAAGTATTGTGACTTTGAAGAGTGTCTTCTAAAGTCTCCCTTTTGTATAGAATTGTTTATCACTGCTGTGATTGAGGGGGAGTGAGAGGTGTCTCTTGTCTAGTGGATTCTAGGTAGAAATTGCATTGGGTAGAGATTAAGTGAGGAGTTGTAAACTGGGAGTTTAGCTTTGAATTAATTATGCTAATAGTGGATTTCCTTCCTGGCTTGGTAGCCCCCAGATGTAGGTGATGTTGCACCGAACTGGGTTAACAATTTCCTGTGTTCTTTACTGCTTTCGTGACTTGTTTACTGCTAAGCTTAATAGTCTATCCAGAAGTGGATGTCATAACATCCACTGTAACATCGACTGTCTGTTACTGCATTTACAATTCTGCACAACTTAAATGGTTAGATAAATAGTTCTGTCAGTCTGCAGATGTTACAACAAATGTCATGACACTGTTAATTTTTAAAGAGAATTAAAATGGTCATGTTCTGTCCTTGTTCTGTTTTGGCAGAGATCAATGTCTTAACATCGCTAGGGAAATCTGATATCTGCATACCAGAATTTCAGTATCAGTTTTTCAAATTTGGGCTTAGTTATTTCATCCACCACCTCAAAAGTCAATCTTACCCTTTTGACAATAATGATAATCCTAGTTTCATGGTCCTTGAATTTTCTTTTTCTATAAAGTACCTTAGACAATGGTGCATTGGTGTGGATATTTTCCAATACCTCCACATATGTTTTGGATTGGGAGTCTACCTTAGCTTCCACAACCCTTTGTGGGAAAGAAGTAGGTGGGGTATAGGGAGAAAGAGCAACAATAGGTGCTTCATTCTCTACCTCTTTGACAACCTCCCTTTCGGGTGGTGTCGGTGGATATTTCTCAATATGTATGCTTTTCTCACCAAAACTCTCCTCAAACTCATTATCACTCTCCCTAGGATTTTTTATTTGTTCTTCATTACTGGTTGTTACAACATCCACATGTCTCTCTGGGAAGGGTCCTAGAGGTGTTTGTGTAAGAAGGGAGGTTTGAGTCTCCAAAGCATCGTTGTGAATCGCGAGGGAATTGACCATAATGCTCATCTGCTTAAGATTTTCGTTAATTTGAAGATGTTGTTTTATAAAATCTTCATTTTGGAGAGTTTGTATCTCCACAAAGCACTCCATCATAGATTCTATCCTAGAGTGAGTAAACGCCGCATTAAGTTCTTCAAGTAATAGTTCGAGGTTGGATGTATCAAAATCTTGCGGTTCCTCAAAATATTGGGAGTGGTAATTATAGAGTAACTTTGGGTAAGAGTGCGTCATATTGAAATCCTCCAATAATATTTCGAGGTCAGATTTAAGCGGATCTTGTGGTTCCTCAAAATATTGGGGGTAGTAGTTATAATATTGGGGGTGGTAGTTATAAGAGAAATTTGGGTTATACATAGTAATTGAGATAAGAGTGCCTTAGTCTATACTATGCAACAACGGAATCACAATATTGATTGTTGGTCCCCGACAATAGCGCCAAAAACTTGATGCGTCCGCAAGTGCACAAAAATATCGAAGTAATATAAAAGATTTGTCGAACCCACTGTTGCACCCCAAAATTTGCTCAACCTTTTCTTAACTTGGTTTATGTTTCATTTCATTCTCTTTCTAGCATTTGCATTGCATAGCATGTTGCATTGAACAAGGGATCAAAAGGATGTGCATAGCAAGAGGAGTCTTCTCAGAGTTTGGAGCCTAAACAGAGGTTGTTACTCAAGTTCGAATGGTCATCAGGACATCTTGAGGTGGTTAGTGTCTTGTTAAAGAACAGATGGATGTATGTGGGATAACTCCTAACTGGGAGGCCAACTGAAGAGCATCAGAGGTTCGTGAATGCATGATTTTGGGTATGAGAGGTAAAGAAATCTTATTGGGGGCCTTGAGGGTCATTGTGGAGCTTATGCAAGTGGTTGTATGAAGTGGAACAAGCCACGGTTGAAAGTATCGCAGTTAGGGTTTTCATCTGGTAAATCCTCAGTCAACTGCGCAATTGAAGAAGATAGAAACTCAACTCAAGGTATCTATGGTCATGGGATGTTGTGTTAAGACATATGAGATATCATTTCAAGTTCATTTCATCAAGGGTTAAGTGTGTGAGAAGTTACTAAGTTAGGGTTCTCAGGGTAGAATCCCCTATTTAGTGCCTGACTTCAAGACCACTTACCTCAATATAAAAGTCTCATATCAATTTTTGGCCAACATGGAACTTGCAGAGAATGTTATTAGATTTAATTTGAGTACTAGAGGTCCTCGAGTGTATTTATAGAACTCATGTTATGATCCGGACAAGTTACAGGTCATTTGATGTATGTGATTTTGGTCAACAAAAGTCAACCAACTTCCAAGCCAGTTTTGACCTAGAAGGGTGTTTCTCCTCAACTTTTGGTCAACATGAAAGTTGTAGGTCTTGATCTTAGCTTTCCAGATTGTATTATAAGTCTTTCATCTGATTTGTATAACTCAAGTTATGAGGTTTACAAGTCAGGGGTATTTTGGGAAAGTAAGATTATGGGTCATAAAATTATAGGTCCATTTCACCAACTTGCACACTTCAAATGGAAATCTTTTCAACATGAAACTTGCTTAAAATGGGGCCATTTTCACTACCAAACCATCTCTTGTCATGGTGAGGGCTTGGATTGAGAATTTGGGGTTTGAATTTTTCATAAAGGAGGCTTAAAATTGAGAATTTGAGACTTATTGGATTTTAAACCTTTTCAAGGCAAGTTTATGCATTTTTTGATTGCAAATAACAATTCAAAGACATTGCCATCTTCACATTGGATTTTTGAAGTCTCAAAATGGGCCATTTTCATGGTTTCTTCCTCTTGAAGTAACAAAATTGGAAATCAATCATATGATCAAAATTAAACCTCCAATCTCATTCCTTTAATTTATACAACTGATATGTAGTGGATTGGGATCAAAAAATCAAGTCGTGTAGTGTTAAAAACGTGCATGGGATTTTCAAAAAGTGGTGAAATGTGAAAATTCAAAATGGGATGTTTTGCATGGATTAAGGCCCCATTTGATCACAAATCCATCATATAAGTATTCTTGAGGAATTTTGAGGCAGAGCTAGGTCATTCTCACTGCATGAACAACCATTTTCGTTTTCAAAAAAGTGGTGAAAACTCAAAATTCAATTTCTCAGATTTACTCCATTTCAAGGCAAATTGAAGGTTGCAAAAGCTTTATTATGGATCATTGAACGTGTTTGGATCGTTTTCTTTAAGCTTTAGCACCTGTTGAAGGCTCAGTGGAAGTTCTCCACTAGGTAACTTGAATTTAACCTTACACTCTCAATATACGATGGTTCTTCGCCATTTTTGTTGCATTTGGATCCTTGAAACATGCAGATCATTTATGGATATTAATTGTTGATGTTCATGACATTTGAAAAATGGAGCTTCAAACTTGGTTGATTTTGTATGGACTGTTTTTGCATGTTTTTGCTTCAATTTTCATGGATCTATAACCTACATAACATGAGGATGATGTTAGGATGAACTTATTTGAGTTTTGGTGAACTTCACTTTTTGGCATGCAAGCTTGTTGTTCGATTTTCTCTTTATTGGTGAGGTTTCCATGAAAACTAAGGCTAGATTCTTGTTCCCCTCAGAGATTAGATGGATTTCCATATAAGGTTTGTGCGAAACGGTTGAAAAATGATGAAGCCACAGTGGGGGGGAGTAGCCGCGGCGGCCGGAGTGCTCGGAGGGGGTGACCGGCGCAAAATTCCGGCGACCGGAGTTCCAAGGAAGAAGATGAGATGACGTGGCGTGTTCATGTTCGTCCATTTTGGTTTTTTCTGATCGTGCGGTTTACATTAAGACATACATGTTCCTCTTTTCACTAATGCACACACAATCTTAAACCAATTTCATTAATTGAGGTGGCACGTTCTGGTGCGTTTGATCTGTTGACTGGTATGCACATTTGATGGTTGTGAATTTTTCTGCGTTTTGTTTTCTATTTTTATTTCTTTTATTTGTATGCATTTTAAAAATTCGTAAAAAATAGCAAAAAATATTTAAAAATTCTAAAAAAAATTATGAACAGACTTTAACATGTCTTTTAATTTTGTGCATTTTTAATTTCGTGTTTTGATGCATTTTTCATTTATTTTCATATTTTCCTTTTAAATGATCATTTAAAGTTGTGAAAAATGTGTGCTGACTTGTTGATTTTATTTCTTGCTCATGGTATGGATTAAACTTCTAAATTTTTTTGAGCATTGTGTTGACATGTTGATTAATTTCCAGAATTTTTTTTCAGGATTTTTAAGTGCTTTTTTCATGTGGTTTGAATTTGTTTTTGTTCCCTCTCCATTTCCGCCCTGTTTTGGGACACTCTTGATGTTTGCCTTCTGTTGAGGCACTTCCCTTTTGTTTTTCAATCTCCCCTTTTGACCCCTGGTTTCTGATACCTGGGGGTCCTATGAGATTTTATTTGGCATTTTTTGATGCATTTTATTATTTTTCATGTATTTTGCAAGTTGCTTCATGTTTGTGCATCTTTGCTGTTGCATTTGCTTTGTTTTGCTTCCAAAAGTTTAGTTGTGCATTATTGATGAACCTAATTCTGATTGTTTCATGTTAGGGACTTGTTATAGGTCTTGTGTGCTAATTCTTGGGTCTTTATCATATGCATAGGTTGTTCATTTGTTTTCATACTTTCATGTTTGCATATTGTGTTTCCACAAGTGATGTTTACTTGCATTTTTTGGTGTTATTGTTGGCATGTGTTTATGATGTTGTGCTTTGGCATTTGAGATCTCTTCTTCTCATCCCCATTCGTTCCAATGACCTTGGAATATTACTTAAGGTTGCTTGGTCCCTCCTTAGGAGGAACTTGAAGCCTACCTAAAGTAATGAATCCATGAGGACTTTTTCTCATTGTTTTTGTTACTTGTTTTATATGCATCTTCTTCTCCTTTTCTATTATGCTTATTCATACCATGGATTGAGGTTGAGATGAGCTTTTAGAGGTTCCAGCCCCACACATATTTCCTCCCTCACTTGCATTGCGTCTTTGTCTTCCTTGTTGCATTTGTGTTTGCATTCTTCATTTGCATTCTTTCTTCTTATTGTTTCTTCTTCTTTTGTCTTTCTTCCCTTAGGATTTCTAACCTCTCTTGTTCAAGAGAGGTTATGATAGACATTAGGATTCTAACCATGCATGATAAAATTAGGTAGTCCTCTTTCAAACTTAACTTTAGGTGCACATTTGCATGACAACTTTTAGGGTTTGGTCTAGTCCCCCTTAGTTTGTCCCCTTTCTCTTCTCATCTTCAAATAACTTCAATTCACTTAATAAATACAATGAGTGTTGTTCCATGAGCCTTGTACTTGGGAAATGGTGATTGAGTAGTTAACTCTCAATTGCCTAGAGTGTTTAGTATACGTCCTTAGGACGATATGCGACGCATTCGATCCTAAGTTTTAGACTTCGTTACAACATGCATTATGAACACTCTAATTCAAAACACTTCTTCCTTAAAAAACACAAAAACAATTCAAACTCTTTTTCACCCCTTGGGGTCTTAATCAGGAAACTCTTTTCATAAACAAGAGTGTTGTTAACTTTCAGTCCTATCGCAAACAGTAACACCTATGTCTCCAATGGTCGAGCTGCATAAACCAACTGCTAGAACTGTCTGTTAACCCTACTCGGGTAAAACTTTTGAACAACCTATGTTCTCGTAAGCTCGAACTACGTTTGCTCTGATCTTTTGTACCAGACGAAAGTACGTAGGCACAAGACGCGATGTATTGGCGAGCAACCTTCCCCCCTTTTAGCCATAGTTAGGCGAACTACATTGACTCTGACTTTCCCATTGCACGAGGGAGTACGTAGGCACAAAGCGGCGATGCTCTGCCGAGTCATTTCTTTTTCTTTCTCTTTTGTCCACGAGCCTTCAGCGTAGATAGTTTACACACCCTTTTAGCTAGACAACACATGCGTGGATCCCGTCGAGTACGACAGACGTGAGGGGTGCTCATACTTTCCCCTTGCGTAACCGACTCCCGAACCTAGGACTTGGTTGCGATGATCTCGTCTTTTCCCGTTTTTGTCAGGTTTTTTCCGATCGTTTCCTTGCCCTTCTTTGGGATAAATAACAATAGGTGACGACTCTTTTAGTCATTGCCGACCCTTTTTTTTGCAGTAGCGACAGCTATCGACTCTGCTGGGGATAGGGATATCCCCTATACGAGTCAATCCTAGTGCTTGTGTGTTTTCTTTTTGGGTGTTTGTATATATGTGTTTTATGTTTATTTACTTCTGCATTTTATTTTCTGCATCATATATCATTACTTGCTGTGCTGTGGGGAGGGGAGTTCCATTGAGTGAGAAGTCGGACCTGGGCTTGAGTACAAACCTAGTATTAGAAGTGGAGATTAGTGGGTGAACCTGTTTGCTTAGCAGGCACAATTCCCTACGAAATTCACACTCAGACAAGATTCTCTTTGATGAGTTCCTTTCCTATCCTTAGGATCTGACTGGAATTTAGATTTGAGGGTTGTCGACTCTGGGAACTGATCATTTGGGATTCAACTAAGTGAGGCCGCTTCAAGAGATGATGATGCCACACCTTCTGGGTATCATATCATCGTTTCTTGAAAGTATGTGACGCTGATGAACGCATAAGATGTCGAACCTTGTCAGTGGATAGGTCCATACCTGTGAGTGGGTGGGTTATGCAGGAAACCTTGACCTCTAGATTACCCAGTTCTTGACAGTGTGAACCTGTGTTCATGGTACCGAGGGGTTTCTTATGTCAGTGATTTGTCAGTACTAAAGTGAAGCGCCGGTTCTTCTCGAGCTACAGCACAACAAGCTTGATCCTCTGTTGCATTGCATTCGCATTTGCATTTTCATTTGCATCTCTTCATTAACATGTATTTATGATTGCAGGTGTATATTTCCCTCCTGATTCTAGTGGTCCTGTTCTTCGTTCTTGACATGGAGCCTTTGAAAAGGACAGTTGCTTACAGTTTTCCGACCCTAGACGTCAGTTCTTTGAGGAGTCTGATTGCTATGGCTGAAGCGGGTGTGATGGAACAGTTTAGACAAGACTATGGGAGATTGGCCAGATGTGTTTGCAAACCCTCATCCTATGAGATCAGTGGCATTTACACTCTCTTGCAGTTCTACGACGCCCATTTGAGGTGCTTTGTCTTCCCATATTTTGTTTTAGCGCCTACTTTGGAAGAGCACTCAGATATGTTGGGGGTGCCTATCCGTGATCAGATGCCTTTTGTTCACACAGATGCGGAGCCCGACCTGGCTGTGCTTGCTGCTATATTACAGTTGGACGTTGCAGAGTTAGAGGGGAAGCTAGTTGAGAGAAAAGGGACTTATGGTTTTCTGTTACCGTTTCTTGTTGAGAAAGCTCAGAAGTTCGCTAAGAATGGCTGCTGGATTGTGTTTAGTGCTATCCTGGCACTTTGCATTTATGGTATAGTTCTGTTTCCAAACTTGCCTGATTTCATGGATGTGGATGCCTTCTATCTGCTATCCTCAGGGAATCCGGTCCCTACGCTCTTAGGAGACGTTTATCATTCTGTGGACCACAAGAATGAAAACCGAAGAGGGAAGAACGTCTCGTGTTGTGTTCCTTTGCTTTATAGGTGGTTGATGAGTCATCTGCCTAAGAGTGGTCAGTTTGTGGATACTATTGCTACCTCAAAGTGGTCTGAGAGGATGATGGGTTTGACTGCTAAGGATATTATTTGGTTTGATAGGGATTTGCTTGGCGTTGACATCATTTACAGTTGTAGCGGATTTCCTAACGTACCCCTAGTCGGAAGGAAGGGGTGCGTCAACTACAATCCTTCTCTGTTGGTACGACAATTCAGATATGCTCTTAGAGACGCTCCAAAGGAGGAATAGGTACATGCATCTTTGTACCTCACCAGTTTGTTAAAGGGTGATCATTTGACTAGACTCGAGCGTGCTTGGCGGAGTATTCATAGGAGAGGCAAAGCATTACTAGGGAAGAGAAACAGTCAGGCTTATGATCCCTATGTGGCTTGGATTCGTGAGAGGGTCGCGAAGTTCTTGATGCCATATCGTCCAGTGGAGCCTGTTTGCCCACCTGTGGTTGAGGAGCCTACTACGGTAGATATCCAAAGGTATGAACAGGTATGTCATGAGAAAGAAGAGTTGCAGAAGACGAACGAAGAGTTAGAGGAAGAGATGGCTCAGATCAGAAGTGAAAGAAATGAAGCAAGGTATTCTCTGAAAAAGCAAACAGAGTTGGTGAACAAGTTGAGAACAGACTTAACTCAGGAGACTAATGATAGGGAGCGTACATGCAAAGACTTGAATGCCACCTACGGTGTTCTTGCCAAGAAGAAGGAAGAGTTAAGTAAAGCCTACTTGCAGATTTCTACGTTTGAAGCTCAGTGGAATGCTGCCATGTCTAATAGCAAGGAGCGTGAAGACAAGTTGAAGGCGCATATCATCAAACAGAAGGCCCATCTCAAAGCTAAAGATGAAGAGATCTCAAAGGAAGCTGCACTCAGAAGACATAGCGACTACAAACTGTATGAAGCGCTTGCAACCTTGGAGGAGCATAGAGAGGAAGCTAGTGCTAAGAGGCGGAGACTTGAGGAGGCTGTTGGGAAGGAGAACTCGGTTGAGGATCTTCAGGCTACTGTCAGTCAGCAGGAGTTGCTCATACGTGGTTTGCTCACTAAGCCAGATCATCCGGATACGCAGGCGCTGTTGAAGGATTTCTAGTCTCGCCACCCAGTTTGATTTCATTTCTTTGTATTCAGTAGCATAGACTTTTGTATGGACCATCACCAAACCTGTTGGTTGAGGTCCCTTTCTGTTTGTACTCATTTGTTGTTTATACTTTGCCTGTGGGCTTATGTTTGTATATATGAGGAGTTTTTCATCCTATGCTTGTCTCTGAGGCTCTCCATTGTCTTGGTTGTCACTCCGAAGCTAGAATCATGGAGGAAATTTCCCTATTTTTCATATATACATGTTTGCATTTTAGCATGTTTCTCGCATTTGCAGGTGCATCGAAACTGTTAACCTTATCTTGTTTCTTGTGCCACTAGTGTTTCAGGATTGCAGATCAGATAACTCATCGCTATGGTACTAGAGGTAATCAGAGAAGGATAATGGATCAAATGCAAGTGGAAATGCAAGAAATGAGGGACCGCATTGCACAGCTAATGGATTTGATGCAAGGAGTTGCTATTGGGCAAGCTCAACTTCATACTATGGTGCAACCCCTGTTGACAAAAGTTGATAAGGATGGGGTACTACATGGTGGGATTCCTAATAACCATACTCGGGTTGAAACCCCTCAGGGGGACAATTCAATACCAACTTTAGTCATCCCTACTGCTAGAGGGGATGGACACACTACTGGTGCTGGGAATACAACAGGTCTTAATCGTGGTGGCTTTGCTGATGGGGGTATTGGAAATGGGAATGGCTTCGGTTTTGATACTACGGGTGGCATTCATGGTGGTTTGGACCATACATGGAACGAGGATCGACAGGAGGATATATGAAGGTGAGAAAATACTTAGAAGGGGGGGGGGGGTTGAATAAGTATGAAGATTAAAACTTAGAAATAAAAACTCAAGTATTTTTATCCTGGTTCGTTGAACTCAACTACTCCGGTCCACCCTTCCTAGAGTGATTTGCCTTTCTCAATCAAGGACTTAATCCACTATTTAATCAACTGATTACAATAGTTAACACTTAGAACAACTGTTCAAAGTCTTCTCAAGAACTACTGATCCTAACTGGATCTTCTTAAGGTTTACAATCAAATGTAATACAAATACAAGTGTTTAAGATTGCTTCTATAAAGCTTTATCACAACTGTGATTTTTCACTTAACTATTAAGAACAAAGAGATTAATTCTTAGAAAGAATATGAATAGTATGAGAGCTTGAATGTTGATTTCTTTTTGGATAAAACGTCAACTGAAGAAGTTGGGTGAAGTCTTGCTTTTATAGGCAGCTGATCCAAGGTGAGCTTCACGTTGAGAAGAGTGTCCAAAAGGTCTGAGCCTTTTTTGTCTTCACATCAAGTGACCTTTCCTAGAAGAAGAAAGCACAGATAAATCCTTTTTGTCTGTGTTCTTGTGTCTAGCATAAATAAGGAAAGAGTCGTTTGAATCATTCCAACGGATATAAACTTTGAATAATTCTTCTTCAGTTTTCAGCAAATTCATCAGAGTCTAATTAGATCAGAGCCTTCTAATGATGAACAGAGTTTTGCTGAATCAGAGTCTTCTGCAGCAGGTGTGCTTTTAGCGTGTTTAATATCAGAGTATATTTGAGACAGATCTTCAGTACTGGCAGCTTTAGTACTTTCAGAATCTTCTGTAGTAACTATGCTTTGAAAAAACTCTTCATACAGAATTCTTCTTTGGTTCAGATGCTTCTGACTTACTTCAGATTCTTCTGGAGCTTCTGCTTCAGATCCTTCTGGAGCTTCTGCTTCAGAATCTTCTGGAGGCTACGCTCAGGATCTTCTGTTGGCAGCAATCAGAATCTTCTAATGGATGCATCTGGCGCTTCAGAGTCTAGCTAATTTCTTATGTTCAATTCTGATTTGCTTCTGGAGTGTTAATTCCTTTACTATCTGCAGTAAAAACTCTCAAGCAAATTTTAGAGTATATAATTCTTAATTATAAAATTTCATAATAGTTATCATCAAAACATAGAGATATTATTAAGAACCAATCTGTGTTCTAACAATCTCCCCCTTTTTGATGATGACAGTAACATCAGAAATTTTGTTTAATTGAAAATATAATAATTATAACTCCCCCTGAGATGATGAATCTCCCCCTGAATTAAATACAAATAAGGAATAGAAACTTCCCTTTTGTCTTGAGTAATTTTCAGAGTTAGATCTTGATTGTTCTTTTTAACATTTGAGAGTCAGAGTGTCTTGCAAATTTCAGAGTCAGAGTTTGATAATTGTCAAATGATCTGAGAGACTCAGAGATTCTTTTACAGAGTGTTCTTATCAAATGTTCTGAAATATTCAGATTTAATGTTAGATAAAATAGATATGTCTGAAGTTTCATTCTGGTGAAGTTTAATTAAACAGTTCAGATCTATATTTTCTCCCCCTTTTTTGTCATAAGCAAAAAGTAAAAACTTTGAAAAGACAAATAAAAGGAAACAGTAAATGAGATAAATCATGTGGAGAAAACTTTGAAACATTCATTCAATTAAGTTCAGAGTAAGAGTACATGCATCAGAAGATATTCAAAAATACATAAGCAAACATCAGATGCAAAAACATCAGAATGAAAAAAAATGAAAAACTAAGAGTGTTTTGACAAAAGCATCTTCAACAGATCCATGATTTCAGAGGAGGACCGTTCTTGCTTCGACATCCACTTAGCCATTGTTTCATTCTTTTGATCCTATTTTGACATCCACTCAGTCATGTCTTCAGACTTCTTATCCTGTTTAGCCATCCAAGACTTGATTTCTGATTGACCAGCTTCCAGAGCAGCAATTTTATCCTCAAAATCTGGATGTTCTTTCTTAATATCAGATGAAGAAGGTTGAACATTTTCTGGAGCTTGAACAGAGTCAATTTCCATAGGGTCTGTAGAGCTTGGAGCATTAGAGCCAGAAGGAAGTTCTACCAGAGTCATGGCCAAAGGGTTGTCTTCAGATGCAGATTCAGTAGTTTCTTCTGATGATGGAGGAGCATCTGTAAGAAGTAATGGTCCAGATCTCTTGACAGTCCAGAACAAACTTCGTGCAGCTTCAGCAAATCTGAGCTTCGCATCATCAGAACATATGTTCTTCAGATTTGAGGCTACAGTGTTGAATTTGTTTATGAATCCATTCCAGATGATATCAGATTCTTGTGCATCCATTGTTGCTAAACACTTCTTCTGTACAATACCTAAATACATCTGTATTTCTTGCAAAAAACATGTAAATAAATGATCAATGTTTAGTCTAGGTTTGGGGTGTAACAGAGTCTCCAATGTTATTGGTTTTGGTTGAGGAGTAGGTGGAAATAAGGATTTCTGAATGGAAATTAGAGGAGGAGGGTAGTATGGTATGAAAGGAATTTCAGGGGATTTGTCAGGTTTGGATCTGTTTAAAGCATTTAACAAATTTGGTTTTGCTTTGGTGTGATAGGAAACCATATCAAAGGGTTTATTGGAGTAAGGTTGAAAGGCAAATTTTGCAGGTTCATTAGAAGCAGCAGGTTTATCAGATGAAACAGGTATAGCTGAAGTAACAGCTTTTGCAGATTTAGCATAATCTGATATTGTTGCTAATGAACCTACTTCTGACATTGATTAAATATAGGTGAGAAGCACAGATGGTAGGGTGATTGTAAGTTTGGGTTTCAAGGGAGTGATAGGGTCAGATGGTTCAACTCTGTCATAGAAATCTTTGAGTTTGAAGCCATAGGCAAGATTGTGAAAAAGAGATGAGAATTGTGCACATGAAATAGATGTTCTTGGGGTAGATGTTGGGTTAGGATTTGGAATGAGGATTTCAGATGATGGTTTAGGTGTGGGAGTAGGATCTGGAATAGGAACTTTAGAAGATACAGGGGGTTCTGGTTGGTTTACCTCAGAATCTCTATGAGAAGGGGAGATTAGAAAATCTGGGTGAATGTCAGATTCTGAGGAATTTGATGAAGTGGTTGGTGTGCAAGAGGTAGAAGATACTTGAAACACAGTTTTTAGTGGTGTAACATCAAGAACTTCTGTCTCAGGGATATTGGTTCCAGATGGGTTGATTGATTCTGAGGGATTTTCAGAGGGATTTGATGAGGGTTCAAATGTAGATGGTTCTGATGTGATTGGTTCAGAAGTAACCGGTACAGATTCAGTGGGTTCAGATGTTTCTCTTGTTGTTGTGTTTGAGGTTCAGCTGATTTTTGTGGTTGATGTTCAGAGTCTTTTTCTGGTAGAGGTTCAGATGATTTTTGTGCTTGTTTTTCTTGAGGTTGGTGTTGTTGTTCAGATGGCTTTTGTTGTGCAGATGGTTTTGTTGTTTATTGTTGTTCTGTGGGTTGTTTTCTGATGGTTGTTTTTGTGGTACAAAATGTTTGGTTGGAACTTCTGGTTGTGGAGTTTGAATTGGTGGTTTTGTTGTTGATGGTTTAGGTACAGAGGATTGTTTTACAGGTGAGATGGAAATTGGATTAGAAGATTTTTGAGTAGATGGAATAGAAACATGAGATAGAGCAGTAACAGATTGATTTTGTGAAGAAGGTGGTTTTGGAAAAGACTTAACATTTGAATCATTTATAACAATAGGATTTGCAGAAGATACAGAAGTTTTAGTACCTTTGATTTTGATGCATTTAGCAGGAACAGAAGGAGTGTCTCCAGATTCTTTCCTCTTTAGCAGCTTCTGTGGCTTCTCAGCAATCTTGGGCTTCTTCTGAAGAGGTGCAACTTCTGCTTCTGATTGAGTCCTCTTTCTTGGTGGTTCTTCAATTACAACAGGCAATGGTTGTCTTGCTCTCTTTATAATATCTGCAGGAATAGGCTTTCCTTCTGCCTTGCACTCATCAATATATCTTACAACAATTTCCCTTGGTTCTTCAGCATAGAACAGAGGGTAATCATCTACAGGAGTTCTCTTCTGACTCAGTTCAGAAATGTTCAGCTTCTTGGGAGCTGTTGTGAGTTCTTCCACTATTTGTAGTCTCTGAATAATTTTGGCATTCAGAGGCTTTCCCAAAATAAATTCCAGTTCCTCTGTGACTCCAGCAGCATACAGAGCAGTTACAAGTCCATTTTCTGTTAGAAGATCTGAGATTAACCTTCCAAAAGGAATCCAGGTTATGATCTTCTGACCTTTTTCTTTCACATATTCTCTAGAGGCATTTATATAATTCCAAAGATGCATAAAAAGAATATATGGAAGATTTACCTTGGTGCTCTGACTTAAGCAATACATAAAGTAGAGTTGTTCATTATTGACATAGTCTGGAGAGTTTGTTGACTTTCTGTGATGAATGCATCCCATGAAAATCTTAGCCCAGATCTTGTAGTCAGGCTTCACATCTTTGAACTTATTATAAGCTTGTCCAGCAGTCATCACTTCTTCATATACTTCATCCATATCAACGCGCCCAGCTGGCAAGTGTGATACTCTATCTGTTTCCTCATAACCAATGAGTTTTCTAATCAGATCTTCTGTTATGATTATCTCTTTGCCCAGAACAGAAGATAAAATAAACTTAGGGTATACAGAAGCATGGATCCAGAACTCTTTCACAAGAAGGGGGTAAACTGGTCCAAAAAGTCTATCAAAATATTTCACCCATCCTTGAGCACCTATAATGGAGCGAAATTCAAACCCATTCTCAGCAAGTGAATCAAATTCCACCATTGATTCACATAGAACTTCCAGCTTTTCAACAGGTTTGAGCAATGTTCTTTTTGGTGGTGTATAAGGAGTTACGCCCATATTAGCAGAGGTAACTGCAGCCATTGTAGATTGAAATTGTGCAGCAGTTGATGATGAAGTTGCCATTGAAGATGAATTTGTCACACGCATAGGATAAGGGTTTTTGTGAAGAGAGAAGAGAATACAAAAATGCATAAAGGTTTGAAATGTGAAAAGTGTGAAAATGATGAGAAGAGATGTATTTATACTAAACACATAGGCATACAAACAGTCAGAAGAAAGCACGTTCACAGCAAGCATTTAATGAAAAAGAATAAAATCATTTCAAGCATTTATTGCTTCTGACAATTTGGGGGGAAAATCAAGATTTTCACTATTCAAATTTCACCTCAAACGTCTCTTCAGTAGTGTACACGCCACCTTTGCAGATTTGGAGTGACACGTGTTTGCTTGCATGTGCTTCTGAGTTCTCTTGAAAATGAAACGTTAACCAACGTTCAGATCCTCTAAGGATTGTTAGTTCAGAGTTTCACAAAAAAATAATTAAAGAAAATGAATAAGCAATCAGAAGAAATACTTCAGAGCATTAGGCATTTTTGCATCTGTAAAATTTGCTTCTGACAAATATCATTCAGGACAAAAATCCATACCAATATTTTTCAGAATAAATTTGAATCTATCTTCAACAAGGGGTTTTGTAAAAATATCTGCCCATTGATGATCTGTATCAACAAAGGCCAAATTTATGATTCCCTTCTGAACATAGTCTCTGATAAAATGATGCTTAATTTCTATATGTTTTGCCTTAGAGTGTAAAATGGGGTTTTTAGACAAACATATAGCAGAAGTATTATCACAGAAGATAGAAATGTTACTTTCAAATATTTGATAATCTTCTAGCTGACTTTTCATCCAGAGCATCTACGTGCTACATCCAGCAACAGCAATATATTCTGCCTCTGTGGTTGAAAGTGCAATTGTGGGTTGCTTCTTGCTGTACCAAGAGATTAGATTTCTTCCTAGAAATTGACAACTTCCAGAAGTACTTTTCCTTTCCACTCTGTCTCCAGTGTAGTCAGCATCACAGAATCCAACTAATTTGAAATCATCAAATTTTCTGTAACACAAACCCACATTAGAAGTACCTTTCAGATACCTTAGAATCCTCTTGACAGCTGTAAAGTGTGATTCTCTCGTATCTGATTGGAATCTAGCACACAAGCATACACTGAACAATACGGCAGGTCTAGAAGCAGTTAAGTAAAGAAGAGATCCTATCATACCTCTGTAGAGTTTCTGATCTACTTTCTTACTTACCTCTTCCTTGCCAAGTGAGCTAGTTGGATGCATGAGAGTCTTTGCTAGCTTACTATCAGTCATGTTAAATTTCTTCAGAAGTTCTTTAACATATTTAGTCTGATGTATGTAAGTGCACTCTGGAGTTTGATTGACTTGGATTCCTAGAAAGAATCTCAGTTCTCCCATCATGCTCATTTCAAATTCTGCCTGCATACATTTAGCAAACTCCTTTCCCAACATAGTATTGGTAGATCCAAATATTATATCATCCACATAAATTTGACAAATTAGAAGATCT
Organism: Lathyrus sativus; assembly: GCA_963859935.3. Classification (NCBI taxonomy): domain Eukaryota; kingdom Viridiplantae; phylum Streptophyta; class Magnoliopsida; order Fabales; family Fabaceae; genus Lathyrus; species Lathyrus sativus. The sequence continues at coordinate 415,609,890 of OZ012741.1, read as the reverse complement.
TTCTTAATTGATTTACAAAAGAGTGTTATGTCCACTTTGCCTCTGATGAAATTTTTCTCTAGAAGAAAATTGCTCAATCTCTCATACCAAGCTCTGGGAGCTTGTTTTAAACCATATAGAGATTTCTTTAGTTTGAAAACATGATCTGGAAATTTTTCACTCTCAAAACCATGAGGTTGGTGGACATAAACTTCTTCTTCTATAATACCATTTAGAAAGGCACTTTTAACATCCATCTGATACAGAGTGATGTTATTTTGTGCAACAAATGAGATAAGAAGGCGTATAGATTCTAACCTTGCCACTGGAGTATAAGTTTCAGTGTAATCAATACCTTCTTGTTGACTGTACCCTTGAGCAACAAGCCTTGCCTTATTTCTTTCAACTTCTCCTTTTTCATTTAGCTTATTTCTGAAGACCCATTTAGTTCCAATTATATTGAATCCTTTTGGTCTTTGAACTAAATCCCACACATCATTTCTGGTGAATTGATTTAACTCTTCTTGCATGGCAATAATCCAATCATTGTCTTGCAGAGCTTCATCTACAGAAGATGGTTCAATTTCTGACACCAGTCCAAATAATGATGCTTCAGATGATCTTAGAAAGGATCTTGTTCTGATGGGATCATCCTTCTTTCCAATAATGACATTCTCTGGATGAGAAGCTTTAATTCTGGATGATGATCCTCTAACAGTTGATTCTTCAGAAATGTTTAGATTGTTCATCTATGAAGTTAAAGGAATAGCATCTGGCGTTGCTTCTGGTTCCTTCACTTGAGCTTTGTTTGCTTCTGGGGCTTCAGAGTCTGTGAAGACTGTGAAGGCAAAGTATCTACCAACACAAGCGTGCCTCTGGTTTTTGATGATGACAACTTGCTAAGAGATATCCTTCTTTCGTTTAAATCATTCACGCTACTTATGATTCAATTTTTACAATGACGTAATGCACAAAAAGCTGTAGAAATTTATGTTTTTGCAGATTTTTGAACCATGAGCCGACCATACCGTCAGCACACAGTTTCATTCAGTTCACACGGCTCAGCGCATGAAGGTCATGCGTCGACCGTTAACTTGGCGCATGCAGGTTTAAGAATCAGACGGCTCAGCGCATGAAGATCATGCGTCGACCGCTGACTCGGCGCATGACAGTTTGAGTGTCACACGGCTCAGCGCACGCCGACCCTATGGTCGACCGTTCGCGCGCAGAAACAGAAATTCTGCTATGTTTCATTGATCTGTCAACTGTCTGTTTTGTATATTACTATAAATAGCTGTCTTTTCAATTTTAACAACCAACATTTTTGAAAGCATTGTGAGAAAGTGTTCAGGTCAAGAAACGTGAAAGAGGTGCATCAGTGTTCTTTATCTTCATCGTTCAATCAACTCACAAATCCTCAAATTACAGATAATCAATTTTTTTGCTGCGGTTTGTGGTTTGCTCGACGGTGATAAGGTTCGAACGCGTGATTGAAGATCCGGTTCGAGTGGAAGCTGGTGCAGGTGTTTCTTGGGAGAAAACCTTTGAGGTTTTACCTATCAAGACTACAGGTTTTGAAGGCTTTTGTTACGGAATCGTCGGTTCAACAATCAAGCGAGTGCGAAGGTGATTGATTAGCGGAAGGTTGATCAATCTAGTAGCTAGGGCGTTGAAAGGTTGAAGACGTTCCGGGTTCAATTTGGGTGTGTCTAAGATCAGCCGTGCCGAAGGTTTGATCAACGGAAGAGTTGTCAATAAGGTGGCTGCAATCGGAGGTCATTCACATCAAATTGGAGGACTTGATTCATCTTGAATCAAGGGGCAAGAAGTGGTAGAAATTATCAGCAACATTGAGATTGTTTGTATCAATTGTCTATCGATTCTTGTGTATAACTGTTCTACCAAACAGGTGATATCTATTCAATACATATCTCAATTCTCATTGTAGAATTGAGGGCAGACGTACCCCAACGCGAGGACGACTGGGGGAACTGCCTCATCAAATCTTGTGTTCCTTTATTTTCTGCATTTTCAATTACAGCTTAAAAATTAAGTGATTCTAGAATAAGTGATTTTGTCAAATTGTAGTATTGATTGAGTGAGTTGGTGAAACACTGTTTTTTAACTACTAAGTACAATAGAAATACTGTACTAAGGCTTTTTCAATCACTCATTCAACACAAATATCATTTAAGGTATTTGTGCACACCAACTGTTCGACAAAAGTGCTGAACTAAAATTGCCTTATTTTTGCTGCTAGTTTTGGTGTAATTTTTGATCATTGGAATAAGGAAATAGTACGAGTGAATCACATCTGAGTTTTGCATAAAAGTGTGTAGTGATTTACTATCCGTTATCGTCTTAAATTCATCTGCTTGACGCATATCCGGCTCTCCAATAGTTGTTCGTTTTAGACTATATTTTCCAAGGCCGCTTCCGCATTTGAAAACAATTTTGAAAACCAATTTTATTGGTAGCGCCACTCAAATTTTTAAAAGGGATCTATTCAACCCCCCCTTCTAGATCCGTGCCTTAGTCTAACAAGTGGTATCAAGAGCTCCGGTTCTCCGGTGCTTCAAATACAACATTGATAGAATAATGGCTAACGAACCAAAAGGGGCGTAATAGAGCTCCCGTTTTTAACGGTGAAAATTATAGCTATTGGAAAGACTGTATGCGGGTGCACATTAATTCCATAGATAGAAAGATATGGAACGTTATTCTCAATGGTCCGATTGAAATAACCATGACAAATGAGAATAACGAAGTTGTGCCAAAGCCCGAAGCACAATGGACCGACGACGATGAGCGAAAGTATAATTACGATTGGAAAGCTAAGAACATTCTAATCTCCTCATTAGGTGTAGATGAATACTACCGTGTATCCCATTGCCCTACGGCTAAGACTATGTGGGATGCACTACAAATTGCCCATGAGGGGACAAACGATGTTAAGTTGGCTCGAATCAACACTCTTATACAAGAGTTTGATCTCTTTTTCATGGAGCAAGGGGAAACCATTGCTGACATGCAAAAGAGATTTACTCATCTCATAAACAGATTACATTCACTAGGAAGACCTATTTCCAATGATCTTGCTACTAATAAAGTTTTGAGATGTCTTAGCAGGGAATGGCAGCCGAAAGTGACCGCCATCAAAGAGGCAAATGATCTTACGGTATTAGACCTGACTACATTGTTTGGCAAACTACAAGAGCATGAACAGGTACTCTTGAGTCTTGACCAACATGAAAGGAAAGAAAAGAAGGACAAAGTAAAGATGAGTGAAAAGAAGTCCATAGCTCTTAAGGCTTCTTCCTCGAAGTCTAAAGCAAAAGAGCAAAGTGATTATTCTTCAAGCGACGACGAAGAAGAAGACATAAATGAGGACATGGGGCTGTTCGTTAAACGGTATAACCGGTACGTGAGAAAGAACGGCATCCAACATTCGGAGAAGAACCTGGTAAATTTCCGAAGGCAATCAAGGTTCTCCAAAGATGACAATCAAAAAGGCAAAAAGACTAGAGGAACGTGCTATAAATGTGGAAAGCCCGGTCACTACAAACCGGACTGTCCAATGAACAACAAGGGAAAAGAAAAGGAACAATCGAAGTCACATAAGAGAGCATCAAAGCCTAGGAGGGCGTACATCGCGTGGGAAAGCGACAGTGATTCTTCCTCCTCTAATGAAAGCTCTAGTGATGAAGAAGAGTCCGTGAATCTATGTCTCTCCGCAAATCAGAAAAAGAAAAAGAAACAGGTACGTCACTCTAGATATAATATGTCATCTAATATGTCTCATTCCGAATTACAAACCGCATTCGATGTTTTACACAAGGAAGCAACTGAAGCCTTTAAGAAACTTGCTTCTAATAGAAGAATTTTTACATATTTAGAGCACAAAGTCTTAGAGTCCGAAAAGAAATTAGAGGACCTTAAGGCTTCCATTGTGAAAGATAATGAATCGGATTGTAAGGACAATAGTAATCCTTTCAACTTTGGTTGTGATACTTGTCATATTTGGCAAGGTGAGGTTAGAAACCTTAAGGCCAAATTAGACAAGGCACTTGAACCTAAAATTACATTTGCAATCGATAAAAAGGATTTTAGAAAAAGTATGATAAACCCATATCAAAAATATGCATATGTAATTAGGGATCAAGCAAGTGAAAGTGATTCTAATGTCGACTTTGTATGCTTTTACTGTTGCAAGAAAGGCCACTCCATTGGTAAATGTCGATTTAGGAGATTTCTTGTTCCTAAAGGCATCTACCAATGGTTGCCCAAACGCAACCGTCTTGTCGCTAACCTATTAGGACCCAATATGCCATTGGGTACCTCCCTTTTCTAAGTTATATTTTGACAGGTGAAATGTGTCGAGTCCACCGAGAGAAGATGGGTTCTTGATAGTGGGTGCTCAAGGCACATGTCTGGAGACATATCCTTATTCATAGACTTCGTGGCTAAGAAGAAAGGGTATGTAACATACGGTGATAACAACCGCGGAGCGATACTAGGTAAAGGTAGTATAGGTAATCCCTCCTCTACTACAATTTCCGATGTGTTGCTTGTCGAAAACCTTAAACATAATCTCCTTAGCATTAGCCAATTATGCGACAAAGGTTACAATGTTTCCTTTTCAAAAGATTGCTGCAAAATTGTGCATGAAAGTGATAAGAAGAATGTGTTTATTGGTTTTAGAGTAAACAATGTGTATATGCTTGACTTGAATGTGGTATCCCCAACAAGCGATCAATGTCTCATATCTATGAGTGAAGACTCATGGCTATGGCATAGGCGCTTAGCGCATGTCAACTTTGACTTACTCAATAAGATTGTCTCAAAAGATCTAGTACTAGGACTTCCCAAAATTAAGTTCACCAAGGATCACCTTTGTGATGCTTGTCAAAAAGGAAAACAAACGAGGATCTCCTTTAAATCCAAAAAGATTATTTCAACAACGAGACCTCTTGAACTACTTCATATGGACTTGTTTGGGCCGTCTAGGATCAAAAGTCTAGGAGGAAACTATTACGGATTCGTAATAGTGGACGACTTTTCTAGGTTCTGTTGGACCATCTTCTTAGTGAGTAAAAGTGACACGTTTGCCGCTTTTGAGAGATTTGCCAAGCTCTCCCAAAATAAGTTAAATACAAACATTGTGTCAATAAGAAGTGACCACGGAGGTGAATTTGAAAATCATTTATTTGAAGAATATTGCGGTAACCATGGCATCGATCATAACTTCTCGGCTCCACGAACTCCTCAACAAAATGGGGTTGTGGAGCGTAAAAACAGAATTTTAGAAGAATTGGGAAGAACAATGATTAATGATAGTGGTTTACCAAAATACTTTTGGGCCGACGCCATTAGTACGGCATGTTATGTTTTGAATAGGGTACTCATCCGCCCCATTCTAAACAAAACTCCGTATGAACTTTTAAAAGGGCGAAAGCCTAATGTTTCTCACCTTCATGTTTTTGGATGCAAGTGCTTTGTATTAAACAATGGAAAGGAAAACTTGGGCAAGTTTGATTCAAAAGCCGATGAAGGCATTTTTCTAGGGTACTCGCAATCAAGTAAAGCATATAGGATTTATAATAAAAGATTACTAGCTGTTGAAGAGTCTGTGCACGTTACGTTTGATGAGTCCTATCCGAGAAATGTCGGAAAGGATAGTGTTGTTCATGGTGCAGGTACATCCACAGAAGACATACTCAAAGGTGGCGAAACGGGGATTGATCAACCCGATAGAGTCAAAATTGAGGAGGATAAGGATGCACACCATGAGGTAACTGAGGAAGCTCATCCGCCTACAAACGATGATCTCCCTCAAGCTTGGAAGTCGTGTAAAGATCATCCAATTGACAATATTCTCGGAGACATCACAAAGGGAGTCACCACTCGATCTAAGCTAAGTAACTTTTGTTATCACTTCGCTTTCGTTTCACAAATAGAGCCTAAAAACCCCAAAGAGGCCCTACTCGATGAGCACTGGTTTTTATCGATGCAAGAGGAACTAAATCAGTTTAAAAGAAATGAGGTATGGGACCTTGTCCCTCCTCCGCGAGGCCATCGAGTAATCGGCACCCGATGGGTGTTTAGGAACAAGTTGGACGAAAACGGGGTAATAACCCGTAATAAAGCGAGATTGGTCGCTCAAGGGTATAACCAAGAGGAAGGCATCGACTATGAGGAAACTTATGCGCCGGTTGCCCGACTCGAGGCTATACGCCTTTTACTCGCCTTTGCATGTGCAAAGGATTTTAAGTTATTTCAAATGGATGTTAAAAGTGCGTTCCTTAACGGTCACATAAATGAAGAAGTATATGTGTCTCAACCTCCCGGTTTTGAATCTCATGAATACCCTGAACATGTTTACAAGTTAAAAAGAGCTTTATATGGTCTCAAACAAGCTCCTAGAGCTTGGTATGAGCGACTAAGTAAGTTTTTACTTAATCAGGGGTACTCACGAGGAAAGGTTGACACTACACTCTTCATTAAACGTCAAGGAAAAGCACTTGATTTTGGTGCAAATCTATGTTGACGATATTATATTTGGATCCACTAACATGAATCTCGTGAGAGAGTTTTCTGACCTCATGCAGGGCGAATTCGAGATGAGTATGATGGGAGAGCTCACATACTTCCTCGGCCTGCAAATTAAACAACTCCAAGAAGGGACATTCGTGAGCCAAACAAAATATTGTTTGGACTTGATCAAGAGATTTGACATGGCAAAATCCAAGGCCATAGACACCCCAATGCCTACATGCGTAAATTTGGATAAAGATGAAAATGGCAAGGACGTAGAGGTAAAACGATATAGAGGTATGATTGGTTCACTTCTCTATCTTACTGCGTCACGTCCTGATATTATGTTTAGTGTGTGCATGTGTGCACGATACCAATCATGTCCCAAAGAATCCCACCTAAAAGCTGTTAAACGAATTCTTCGATACCTGTCAGGTACCCCGAAGTATGGATTGTGGTATTCTAAGGGTAGTGATTGCTCGTTGGTAGGTTACTCCGATTCCGACTTTGCCGGGTGCAAATCGGATAGGAAAAGCACTAGTGGTACATGTCATTTGTTTTCAAACTCCTTGGTTAGTTGGCATAGCAAGAAACAAGTTTCAGTTGCTTTATCAACGGCCGAGGCGGAATACGTTGCCGCTGGTAGTTGTTGTGCTCAAATTCTGTGGATTAAGCAACAACTACTAGATTTCAATCTTAAACTTGAACGTATTCCTATCCTATGTGACAACACTAGCGCTATTAACCTTACCAAAAATCCCGTATTACACTCTCGCACTAAACATATAGAAATTCGACACCATTTTCTTAGGGACCATGTTGAGAAAGGTGATGTTGTATTTGAACACGTTGACACTAAAAACCAACTAGCGGACATTTTCACAAAGCCGCTAGCAACGGAACCTTTCTTTCATATCCGCCGAGAACTTGGCATCCTCGACATTTCGGAACGGGAATAATATTTGCTGATGTTATCTTATTTCATTCAAATAATCATGCTGTTGTACTTCTAACAATTTGATATTCGTGTAAGTATAAGTATGTTGTGTATCAAGCAAATCAGGCATCAAGGTGATATTGTTCTTTCTCTCTCTCTTTGTTTGATAATCCTGTTGATCTCAAATCATATCGCTTATACTACGCTAAATTTGTATGACATCTACTGCATATGTATATAGATATTTTTTTCTTATATGTCATGACATCATTTTTGCATAGCATGTACCTCTGAATATGGTAAAATACAAAAATCTGCTGTTTGTTGCATATTGAGTCGACCATAACAGGGCAGCGGTCGGCGCACCCTGTTAACTTTTGTATCTGGTGAAAAATCTGAAGCATGCGTCGACGCATGCAGAAGCTACCTTCGACGGCTCGCGCAAAAACTTTAACAAAGACATTGGTAAGAGGAAAGTGGTTCGACAACACGCCTTCTATGAACTGGTTGCTGAACGCATGCATCTGGGTGAGTTCATGAACTTTCTTACTTATCATGGTGTTGAACGATTTGTTGAATGCAATGTACAATATAGCGAAGATCTGGTGCGTGTCTTTTACTCTGAATTGAATGATAAATTTCACGGAGAAAACTTTCATTCCCATATTGGAACAACTCAAGTGACTGTAAATACTGAATTCTGGAGTAAGTATTTTGATATGTCTGTAGAGGATGGTGAACCTCCCCTAGCCGAAGTGACCGATTCTAAAACTCTTGAAGGTTATGAGTATAACAAAGCACTGAATAATATGCTCAAGAGGCCTTATCCGGAGCACATTGTAAACAGTGCGGCTTTTCCGAGGTCCGTCACATCCGGAAAACTCAGATCATCTCCAAGGATCCTTCAATGGATTGTGGCGCGCATTCTGCGGCCTAAACAAGGTGGTTTGTCAAGAGTCGAACAAGCTGAAGTGCATCTCATCCATATACTAGGTCACGGCATTAAAATTAACTGGCCGTACTATATTACAAGCCGGATGTATGAACTAAGAGACTCCAAGCGAGGCACCGCGCTCGCCTATGGCTCATTCATTCAGGAAGCTTTAAACTCTGCAGGTATCAATTACCCGTCTTTTCCGTATACTCCAATTTCTTCCGATAAAGAGTTCAGTTCAAAGGTCTTTGCTATGATGGGATATGTGTGGGATCAGTTGCTCAAAAAGTACAGATTTTATCGGCGCTCAACCATGGCTGCAGCTGCCTCCTCGAGTGAAGAAAGTGCTGATGAGTCAGAGGGTGGAGAAGATGAAGAAGCAGAAGGAAGCTCAAGTGAAGATGAAGACAATCAAGGTGACAATGCAGGAGAGGCACAAGAAACCGCTGATGAGACTCAGCTGGACCACGATATTAATGAAGGTCATCAACCATACGTGCCTTCTGAAAACTATCAACAAACATATCAAGATGACAATCAACACAATAACTGGTCTGCCTACTCAAACCAACAGGAAAATGAGGATGAGGAGAATAACCAAGGCTGGGGTGAATGGCAATACACCGGGTGGACCACCCTTGGCAAATTCTATCAGCCGTATCAACCAAGCACTGCAGACCCACCTTCTCCTCAACAACCGTCAAACAATTCGGAGATTTTAGAAATGATGCAGTCGATGCAGTTGGAACAGCGAAATTTTATGACCAATATGCAGGAACAACAGCAAAAATTCATGAGGGATCAAAATGAAAGAATGGCACAAATTCGTTCTGACCTGCATAACCAAAATGAACGGATCAGTGGAATGTCGACTCAGCTGGACGCTCGATTCGAGACTCTAACTCACTGTCATCAAGCTGAAGAGCGCGCCATTGTCGACAGTCTTGACTTTTTGAATAACATCACAGAAGAATTTACTGATCTAGCTCATCCCCAACGCCATCCTCATTACTATGACAGGCGTGGTCGTGGTCGCGGACGTGGACGGGGCTATTAGCATGCGCTCATATGTCATTTGTTGTTTCCTGTTTTGGCTTGCATTCATTTTGTTTGTTGTGTTTTGCTTTTCTGCCCAAACTCACTATGATTGTTGCTTACTTCTATGTTGCTATCATGACATTTTTGTGGTTCTGTAATCTATTAACTGTTATCTCCATCGTATGTATAACTGTTGTTTACTTCTCATCTGTTGGTATCTCATTTATGCATGATTCAATGTGTTGTTATTGTGTCACGAGTTTACCTCTTTTTGATGTTGTCAAAGGGGGAGAACCGAGCAGTAGATAGACGATGATTACGACCGCTATAATTGTAAAAGAAAGGGGGAGCATACCTATACCTATCACGTGTTGCGTAACAGTAGGTTGCCATCATCAAAAAGGGGGAGAATGTGAAGGCAAAGTATCTACCAACACAAGCGTGCCTCTGGTTTTTGATGATGACAACTTGCTAAGAGATATCCTTCTTTCGTTTAAATCATTCACGCTACTTATGATTCAATTTTTACAATGACGTAATGCACAAAAAGCTGTAGAAATTTATGTTTTTGCAGATTTTTGAACCATGAGCCGACCATACCGTCAGCACACAGTTTCATTCAGTTCACACGGCTCAGCGCATGAAGGTCATGCGTCGACCGTTAACTTGGCGCATGCAGGTTTAAGAATCAGACGGCTCAGCGCATGAAGATCATGCGTCGACCGCTGACTCGGCGCATGACAGTTTGAGTGTCACACGGCTCAGCGCACGCCGACCCTATGGTCGACCGTTCGCGCGCAGAAACAGAAATTCTGCTATGTTTCATTGATCTGTCAACTGTCTGTTTTGTATATTACTATAAATAGCTGTCTTTTCAATTTTAACAACCAACATTTTTGAAAGCATTGTGAGAAAGTGTTCAGGTCAAGAAACGTGAAAGAGGTGCATCAGTGTTCTTTATCTTCATCGTTCAATCAACTCACAAATCCTCAAATTACAGATAATCAATTTTTTTGCTGCGGTTTGTGGTTTGCTCGACGGTGATAAGGTTCGAACGCGTGATTGAAGATCCGGTTCGAGTGGAAGCTGGTGCAGGTGTTTCTTGGGAGAAAACCTTTGAGGTTTTACCTATCAAGACTACAGGTTTTGAAGGCTTTTGTTACGGAATCGTCGGTTCAACAATCAAGCGAGTGCGAAGGTGATTGATTAGCGGAAGGTTGATCAATCTAGTAGCTAGGGCGTTGAAAGGTTGAAGACGTTCCGGGTTCAATTTGGGTGTGTCTAAGATCAGCCGTGCCGAAGGTTTGATCAACGGAAGAGTTGTCAATAAGGTGGCTGCAATCGGAGGTCATTCACATCAAATTGGAGGACTTGATTCATCTTGAATCAAGGGGCAAGAAGTGGTAGAAATTATCAGCAACATTGAGATTGTTTGTATCAATTGTCTATCGATTCTTGTGTATAACTGTTCTACCAAACAGGTGATATCTATTCAATACATATCTCAATTCTCATTGTAGAATTGAGGGCAGACGTACCCCAACGCGAGGACGACTGGGGGAACTGCCTCATCAAATCTTGTGTTCCTTTATTTTCTGCATTTTCAATTACAGCTTAAAAATTAAGTGATTCTAGAATAAGTGATTTTGTCAAATTGTAGTATTGATTGAGTGAGTTGGTGAAACACTGTTTTTTAACTACTAAGTACAATAGAAATACTGTACTAAGGCTTTTTCAATCACTCATTCAACACAAATATCATTTAAGGTATTTGTGCACACCAACTGTTCGACAAAAGTGCTGAACTAAAATTGCCTTATTTTTGCTGCTAGTTTTGGTGTAATTTTTGATCATTGGAATAAGGAAATAGTACGAGTGAATCACATCTGAGTTTTGCATAAAAGTGTGTAGTGATTTACTATCCGTTATCGTCTTAAATTCATCTGCTTGACGCATATCCGGCTCTCCAATAGTTGTTCGTTTTAGACTATATTTTCCAAGGCCGCTTCCGCATTTGAAAACAATTTTGAAAACCAATTTTATTGGTAGCGCCACTCAAATTTTTAAAAGGGATCTATTCAACCCCCCCTTCTAGATCCGTGCCTTAGTCTAACAAAGACTACTTCTCTATCTGTAGAGTTTTCAGACTGCTTTGGCTTTTTATTGCCAAGCTTATCATCAAATCTAACATGAATAGATTCTTCCACAATCTGTGTCTCAGTGTTGTATACTCTGTAGCCTTTAGAGCATTTAGAATATCCAAGCATGAAACACTTATGTGCTTTGGAATCAAACTTGTTCAGATTTTCTTTAGTATTTAACATATAACAGATACATCCAAAAGGATGAAAATATGAAATGTTGGGCTTTCTGTTCTTCCACAGTTCATATGGAGTCTTCTCCAGAAGAGGTCTTACAGATACTCTGTTCTGAATGTAACAGGTTGTTTTGATTGCTTCTTCCCAAAAGTGTTTTGCCAGATTAGTCTCATTGATCATGGTTCTGGCCATTTCTTGCAGAGTTCTATTTTTCCTCTCTACAACCCCATTTTATTGTGGAGTTCTAGGACAGGAAAAAACATGAGCAATGCCATTTTCATTAAAGTATTTTTCAAAATATTTATTTTCAAATTCACCACCATGATCACTTCTGACTTTTATAATTTTGAAATCTTTTTCATTCCGGACTTGCTTACATAAGTCAAAGAATACAGAATGTGACTCATCCTTGTGTTTTAAGAACTTTACCCATGTCCATCTACTATAGTCATCAACAATGACTAATCCATACTTCTTGCCTCTGATGGATGCAGTTTTCACTGGTCCAAACAGATCAATATGAAGTAATTCTAGTGGTCTGGAAGTAGAAACAACATTTTTTGATTTAAAAGATGATTTTGAAAACTTCCCTTTTTGGCATGCTTCACAAAGAGCATCTGAGGTGAACTTCAGATTAGGAAGTCCTCTGACAAGATTAAGTTTATTAATCTGAGATATACGCCTCATATTAATATGCCCCAATCTTCTGTGCCAGACCCATTTCTCTTCATTAATAGACAAGAGGCATTTAACATTCTGAACCTTAAGTTCTGAAAGGTTTATTTTATAAATTTTGTTTTTCCTCTTACCACTAAATAGGATAGAGCCATCTTTTTGACTAATAGCTTTACAACATTTTTGATTAAAGGTAATATCATAACCATTGTCACTTAATTGATTTATGGACAATAAGTTATGCTTTAAACCTTCAACAAGTAAAACATTAGTAATAGAGGGAAGTTTACCATTTCCAATGGTGCCAGATCCAATGATCTTGCTCTTCTGGTTCCCTCCAAATTTCACATCACCTCCAGATCTAAGCTCCAGGCTTTGGAACATAGACCTTTCTCCTGTCATGTGTCGTGAGCATCCAGAGTCCAGGTACCATGATTGGCGTCCTAACCTTGCTGCTAAGAACATCTGCAACAGGAATTATTTTACTTTTAGGTACCCAGATCTTCTTGGGTCTTTTAGGGTTAGTTGTTCTGAAGGTTTGTCTAAACTTCTGTTTTTCAACATAAGGTTTATTCTGACTAGCCTTAGATTTAAACACATGAATATTCTTTTCAGAACGTGTTTGTTCAATATCATTCAAGTGACCAAATTTAAAGTGTGAATATAAAGGAGTTTTCTTGATGATAATTTTATCAACAGGTTTTGGATTTAAATCCTTTCCAGAGGAGGATTCATATCCAATTCCTTTTCTATTATTTCTGCTAACTCCATAGATCATAGAAGCCATTTTGCTTCTGTCTATGCTTTTAGCAAGAAACTTCTGAAAGCTATAATCATATTTTTCCAAAATATTTTTGCATTCAGATTCAGTTTCAGAATCAGAGTTTTGTTGAGCTAATTCAGAATCATTTTTCAATTTTAAGTTCTTTTCATTTAGCTCAGCTACTTCTGATTTGAGAATATTATTCTCAGATACAAGATTACTTTGACGCTTCTTGTATTTGAGCTTAATATTGTTATAGCTTTTCAGAACTTCTGATAACACTTTGATAAGTTCTTCTTTAGTGAGTTTAGCCATTACCTCTTCAGCATCAGAGTCAGATTCAGATCCTGAAGTTCCTTCCTCCTGATCTTCTATATCTGCCATCAAAGCTACATTGGCACATTCCTCTTCTGACTCAGATTCAGATTCAGATGTATCTGAATCATCCCAGGTGGCCATCAGAACCTTTTTCTTCTTATCAAATTTTCTTTTAGGCTTTTCTTTCAGCACCTTTGGACATTCATTTTTGTAATGTCCAGGTTCTTTACATTCATAACATACAACCTCCTTTTTGCCAGATCTTCTGTGTCCAGAAGATTCTTTTCTTTGGTCAGGCTTCCTGAAGTTTCTGAACTTCTTTCCTTTATGCTTCTAGAGTTTGTTTATTCTTCTGGACAACATGGATAGTTCATCTTCATCTTCAAATGAGGATTTTTCAGAGCTTTCCTCTATTACCTGCAATGCTTTAGCAGATTTATTAGATTTTAAAGCAACATATTTACCTTTCTTTTGAGGTTCATCTTCCTCAAGTTCAATTTCATGACTTCTTAGTGAACTGATCAGTTCCTCCAAGGAGATCTTGTTCAGATCTTTAGCCATCTTCAGCGCTGTCACCATAGGTCTCCATGTGGTAGGTAAGCTTCTGATGATCTTTTTCACATGATCAGCAGTAGAGTATCCTTTGTCCAGAACCTTTAGTCCAGCTGTAAGTATTTGAAATCTGGAGAACATAGCTTCAACAGATTCAGAGTCTTCCATCTTGAAGGCTTCATACTTCTGGATCAGAGTCAGAGCCTTTGTTTCCTTGACTTGAGAGTTTCCCTCATGAGTCATTTTTAAGGATTCAAACATGTCAAATGCAGTTTCCCTGTTTGTAATTTTTCATACTCAGTGTGAGATATTGCATTCAACAATATTGTTCTGGCCTTGTGGTGATTTCTAAATTCTTTCTTCTGAGCATCTGTCATAGATTTTCTGTCTATTTTCTTGCCATTCCCATCAGTGGGATGAACATATCCATCTATGATCAGATCCCATAAATCAACATCATATCCAAGGAAAAAACTTTCAATCCTGTCTTTCCAATAATCAAATTTCTCCCCATCAAACATAGGGGGTTTGGTGCTGATTCTGTCCCTTTCTTCATATTTATTGTTAATGTTAGACATTTTATTATCAGCCATAGTAACAACCAAATATATATATCAAAATATTTCACACTGGATCTTTATTGTCACTGTTAAGTGGTAGCACACACAGAACCGGAGCTCTGATGCCAACTGAAGGTGAGAAAATACTTAGAGGGGGGGGGGGGGGGGTTGAATAAGTATGAAGATTAAAACTTAGAAATAAAAACTCAAGTATTTTTATCCTGGTTCGTTGAACTCAACTACTCCAGTCCACCCTTCCTAGAGTGATTTGCCTTTCTCAATCAAGGACTTAATCCACTATTTAATCAACTGATTACAATAGTTAACACTTAGAACAACTGTTCAAAGTCTTCTCAAGAACTACTGATCCTAACTGGATCTTCTTAAGGTTTACAATCAAATGTAATACAAATACAAGTGTTTAAGATTGCTTCTATAAAGCTTTATCACAACTGTGATTTTTCACTTAACTATTAAGAACAAAGAGATTATTCTTAGAAAGAATATGAATAGTATGAGAGCTTGACTGTTGATTTCTTTTTGGATAAAACGTCAACTGAAGAAGTTGGGTGAAGTCTTGCTTTTATGGGCAGCTGATCCAAGGTGAGCTTCACGTTGAGAAGAGTGTCCAAAAGGTCTGAGCCTTTTTTGTCTTCACATCAAGTGACCTTTCCTAGAAGAAGAAAGCACAGATAAATCCTTTTTGTCTGTGTTCTTGTGTCTAGCATAAATAAGGAAAGTGTCGTTTGGATCATTCCAACGGATATAAACTTTGAATAATTCTTCTTCAGTTTTCAGCAAATTCATCATAGTCTAATTAGATCAGAGCCTTCTGATGATGAACAGAGTTTTGCTGAATCAGAGTCTTCTGCAGCAGGTGTGATTTTAGCGTGTTTAATATCAGAGCATATTTGAGACAGATCTTCAGTACTGACAGCTTTAGTACTTTCAGAATCTTCTGTAGTAACTATGCTTTGAAAAAACTCTTCATACAGAATTCTTCTTTGGTTCAGATGCTTCTGACTTGCTTCAGATTCTTCTGGAGCTTCTGCTTCAGATCCTTCTGGAGCTTCTGCTTCAGAATCTTCTGGAGGCTACGCTCAGGATATTCTGTTGGCAGCAATCAGAATCTTCTAATGGATTCATCTGGCGCTTCAGAGTCTATCTAATTTCTTATGTTCAATTCTGATTTGCTTCTGGAGTGTTAATTCCTTTACTATCTGCAGTAATAACTCTCAAGCAAATTTTAGAGTATATAATTCTTAATTACAAAATTTCATAATAGTTATCATCAAAACATAGAGATATTATTAAGAACCAATCTGTGTTCTAACAATATATTCACTCCTAGGTTTGTAAATGCTGCAGGACCTTCTGAGGCTGACTGAAGGATTCAAATGATTGAAGAAAAGATGTGATATCTGGAGTGCAAAAATTCCATGGGGCTAGATATGTCCAACTTGGGGCTGATCCCAGGCTTAAGAGTGCCTCATAAGTTCAAAGTGCCCGACTTCGATAAGTACAAAAGCACTACTTGCCCGAGGGTCCACCTGCGCTCATACTACAGAAAGATGTCCGCGTACTCGGATGATGAAAAACTCCTGATGCACTTTTTCCAGGATAGTTTGTCCGGCCCCTCTTTGGAGTGGTACATGGGGCTGGATCCCGCAAACGTCCGCAGCTGGAAGGAATTAGCCGAGGCTTTCGTAAGGCACTATCGATACAATAGTGACCTCGCACCGAATAGAGTCCAATTGCAAAACCTTTCCCAAAAGAGTAACAAGTGCTTCAAAGAGTATGCCCAAAGGTGGCGAGAGCTTGCTGCTAGAGTGCAGCCACCAATGGTAGAGAAGGAGCTGGTGGATATGTTCGTTGCTACTCTACCAGGAGTGTATTATGAAAAACTGATAAGCAGTATGTCCGGAAGTTTCTCAGATTTGATAATCACTGGTGAAAGAGTAGAGAACGATATCAAGCTTGGGAAGATTCAGGTAGGAGAGGTACCCTCAGCTGGAGGAGGAGGGAAAAAGATGTTTGGAAACAAGAAGCGTGAAGGTGATGTCAGTTCAGTAGCAAGTTCTAGAGGAAGAGGAAGGGGTCAGCCCTAGAATCAATATCACCAACAGCAAGTGGCTAGTGTCACTATTCCTGTGCCACAGCAACAAAGACCACAACAACAACAACAGCAAAGACAGTATCAACCACAACAACAAAACCAGCAGGGTTATAGGAGGTATCCTGATAGGGCCAGGCCAAATAGAGTATTTGACACTCCACCAATGCCCTACTCTCAGGTGCTTCAGACTTTATTGCAGCTACAATTAATTCAGAAAAGGACTCTCGCTCCTTTGACAGGTGATCCCCCACCCGGCTATGATGCAAATGCACGTCGCGAATTTCACTCAGGGGCGCCTGGTCACTCTATCGACGATTGTAAGGCTTTTAAACACAAGTTGCAAGATCTCATTGACATTAGAGCGATAAATTTTTCTCATGATGCACCTAATGTTGTGCAGAACCCTATGCCAAACCATGGGCAGGCTAGGGTTGGGGCTATTCTGGTGGAGGAAGATTTAGACTTGATAATGGATGTGAATGAATTGAAGACTCCATTGAAGTTTGTGAAGGACAAGTTGCTGGGAGGAGGTGTATTCCCAGGCTGTAATGAGGATTGTGTTAATTGCTTAAGTCATCCCGAAGGATGCGTTGATCTGAGAAGGTGTATCCAAGGAATGATAGACGAGGGGACGTTACAGTTTGAGCGGACTGCGGAAAAGAACCCTGTTGAGGAAGTGAATGAAGAGAGGGATGAGGTCGCTATGTTCTAAATCCCATATAAGACTATAACTATTTCAGCGCCTCCAAGGCCACCAACAATCACTATTACCAAAGCAGGACCTGTGCCTTATGAGAGCATCAAAGCCATCCCGTGGAACTATGGGGCTGAGGTGTACTGTAACGGTCAGAAGATAGATTTGAAGAGTTTTCCCGTGGAGTCTGCAGAGAATGTTGTGGGAGCAGCGCCAATTACCCGAAGCGGCAGAGTCTTTGCACCGCCCGAAGTGGTGGCTGAGAAAGCAGATAAAGGGAAGGGAAAGATGGTAATTGAAGAAACCTCCCAGTCTGGTGAAAAAGGATCTTTGGAAAATGATGTGGAGGAGGTCATGAGGCTGATACGCAAAAGCAACTACAAGATAGTCGAGCATTTGCAGCATACACCTTCTAAAATTTCGATATTATCGTTGTTGTTGAGTTCCGAAGCTCACAGAAATGCACTGATGAAAGTATTGAGCACCGCTTTTGTGCCTCAGGAGATATCGGTAAATTAGCTTGAAGGGGTTGTTGGGCATGTAAGAGCGGGAAATGGCCTTGGATTTACAGATCTAGACTTAACGCCCAGGGGCAGAAACCACAATTATGCGCTGCACATTTCTGTTGAATGTAGAGGAGCGGTTATGTCTCACGTCCTTGTTGACACAGGGTCATCTTTGAATGTGCTGCCAAAGAAGGCACTTATGAAGCTGGATACTAGGGGCATTACCTGTACACCGAGTGATTTGGTTGTACGTGCTTTTGATGGTACTCGGAGGTCTATCTTCGGGGAGCTGACCTTGCCTATCCAAGTGGGCCCAGAAGTTTTCGACGCTGTATTTTATATCATGGACATTTAGCTTTCTTATAGCTGTTTGTTAGGTAGGCCATGGATCCACTCAGCTGGGGCTGTCACATCGACTCTGCATCAGAAGTTGAAATATATGGTCGGTGGCAGTGTCGTGACAGCATGTGGAGAAGAAGACATCATGGTCAGTCACCTGTCTTCTTTCAAGTATGTGGAAGTAGATGGGGAAATTCATGAGACCCTGTGTCAAGCGTTTGAAACTGTTCAGTTGAAGGATAAGGCGCCAGTGGTGAGAAGAGAGCCTGAGGTGGCTATGTCCTCTTTCAAAGAAGCGCAGGCGGTAGTACAAGCTGGCTCAGCACAGGGATGGGGACAAGTGATTAATATCCCTCAAAAGCAAGACAAATTTGGCCTGGGGTACCACCCATCCTCTTCACAGAATACACCGAAGTTTAAGGGGCCAATCAGGTTCACCAGCGGGGGCATTTTCTTCGAGCAGCTCAACGCCATTTCAGAGGACGAAGCTGGAGACAGCGACTGCGACATGGATGCTTGGATCAAGCCATGCCTTCTAGGACATCGCCTATGCAACTGGTCCATCAAAGAATTTGTCCAAGTGACCAATGAATAGTAATACTTTGTTTTTCAATTATTGTACGACCCTATTGTTGCACCCCAAAATTTGACCAACATTTCTTTACCTAGCTTGTGTTTCATTTCATTCACATTAGCATTATCATTTGCATTTCATTGACATGTATGCAGGAGATCAAGAGGTATGAGTACCAACCAAGAGCTACAAAAGAGTATGAAGCTAGCCAAGAAGGTTATTCAAGTGTTCAAGGGTTGATATCCTTGTCAGAGAAGTTAGAAGATCCTCAGAGATAGTGGTTGAAACCAAGAATGTATGCCTCCTAACTTGAGAGTTGTGGGAGCTCCTCAGATGATGTTGAAGCCATGAATGTGGACTTGAAGCCTTGAGGGAGCTTATGAGATGTCTTTAAAGCCATCATGAGGCCTAGATAGGTCATTGTACAAGATTAAGAAGACTCAGCCATGAGTGGTGCAATTAGGGTTTGACTGGGTCAACCCTGGGTCAACTGATGATTGGAAGAAGGTTGAGACCTAATTCAAGAGCCATGTGATCATGGATTGACACATTGAGATGTTATAAGGATGATTCTAAGGTCAAATCCTCATGATTGGAGAGTTTGAGAAGTTTCAAGCTAGGGTTTCTAAGGCTTGACAGTGTAAAATCCCCTAGTTTGACCCCTATCTTCAAGGCAGTTTAGCTCAAGATGTGATTGTCATCTCATCTTACCCCCAACATGAATGTTGTATATCTTGTTCTTAGATTTAATTTGAGTACTAGAAGTCCTTGATAGGATTTGTAGAACTCAAGTTGTGACTTTGACAAGTTACAGGTCATCTGAGGTATGTGAATCTGGGACCTTAAAAGTTACCCAAGTTGCATCCAACTTTTGCCCAAGAAGGATGATTCCTATGAACTTTTGGTCAACATGAATGTTGTTCCTTATCTTATTAGCTTTCTAGAGAGTACTAGAAGTCCTTGATAGGATTTGTAGAACTCAAGTTATGGCTTTGACAAGTCAAGGGCATTTTGGTCATTTGGAGATTACAGGTCATTTCAAGCATAAGGTCATAACTCCTATTTCCAAGCTTCAAATGGAAAAATCTTCAACATCAAACTTGCTCAAATGATGTTTTAAGGCTAGTAAGGGGGTCATGAGATGATGGAAATTCTTGTAGCTCAAAGTTGCAAAAATGACCTAAAATAAGGGCATAAGTTAAATAAACCAAAGTTGGAAGTTGATATTTTCAACCTACACATCCAAACCATGGCATGTAATATATCATTTTGACTCTAGAAAACATTTTAAGAACATTGGTTTAGACACATTTTTTATTTGAGGTCTAAATTGTGGACTTGCTTTGAAAAGCACTTACTTGCATATTAAGTAACACTTGCAAAACTCAAAATCAAGGCATGAGCAAGGCTTTTTGCAAGCTAAACACCTCTAATATCTCACTAGGGTAGAAATTGAAAGTGAATGGGATGAATTCCAAGCTGTTTGCAAGGATTGTACATGTCATGATACATGATTGAAAATCTCATGACATGAGAAGTGGAAAATCTCATTGGAAGGATCTAGAGGATTCTAGATCATCCAAACTTCATCTATATAAGGAGTAGAGTGGATCCATTGCAGAGGTTGGTGATCATTGAAGGATTGAGCTTAGTTTGGGATTGAAATTTCATAGCTTTCAAGTGCAATCGATTTCATCAAATTATCCATTTTCTTTCCATTTTCTTGATTGATACTTCTTCCATGGATGTCAAGGAGTGATTCCAGATCATTTCCAAGAAGAATTGGTGGCTAGATCGTGTATGAGCAAGTGATTTTCAGCACCTGCAACTCACCCTCAGGTTTCAAGATTCAAGCACTTTCCATTGGTTCTTTTGCATACAGAAGCAAGAGGAAGGTTCGTTGATCGTGTCTGCAAGATTGTAGAGCTTGAAGTGGAGGATTAGGGCATCTGTTCAACCAAGATTTTCAGGTTGGTACCTTTCTTCCTATAGCATGATTTAGGTAGAATTAGGTTGAATTAAGGTGCTAGATTGATTGTAGAATGGTGTAGGATGGATTTCAGATAGTTAATTGGAGAGTTAGAGACAAAATAGGAGAATTGCCATTTTCGGTTGAGATTGGGATATGGTGAATCTTGAGGTTTCAGAGGAAACTAAGGGTATGGTTGAGTTCGTGGCAAGATTTGGGATGAGTTTCATGTTCTGACCATTTGCATTTGAGGCTCCTAGAGAGAACTAGGGTTGAAGGGGATGACCAGAGCTCCACCGGCGGTGGCCGGAGTTGGGCGCGAAGTTGCAGAGGTTTGAATGGAGAAGATGACTCTGGGACCGTTAGATGATGGTTTGACTTGGACTGGGAGGTTGATCCAATGGCCACGTTCTAATCTCAGCTTGTGAACGAGTTCTGAAGGAAACGTTGCGTTTCATTTATTTGTTGTGCTGGGCTTAGTGAACTAGGCGCTATCCACACACCCCTGATGGCCCAATCCCAAACTTTGAACTGAATCTGATTTCTATTTGCACTGTGTGTTTAGTCTTTTAATTTGATTTTCTTTTAATTTCCATTTTATTCATGGTTCTTGTAAAAATCATATAAAATTGAAAATTAATCCAATTAAACCCATTCTTTTTTCATATTACTCATGATTGAGTCTAGTATTTTTTAGAGAAAAAAATATTTTCATTTCATGTAATTTCTGATTTAATGGGAATTTTACATTTTAATTGATATTAAAATGATTATGTTTGATGCATATTTTTGTGGAATTTTGTATGATCTCTTGGTGATGATTTTGAGCCTAATTTTTTGTGTGTGATTAGGTTAGACATTTATGATCCCATAGAATTTTTATCACATTTTTGTGATGAAAATAGGTGTGCTTTCTAGATTGATATTTAGATGCTTCCTTTTTAGGGTTTAGGTTTGATGCCTTAGAATGTAGAATTTAGTTCTAGGTCTAACTTGATGGTTTGATCTCTGGAATTAATGTGGTAGAGTCATGATTGACCTAGGTTCCCATAGTAATTTTTGTAGGATTTTACAATTGATTTTAGTATTTTAGTTAGGACTAACTTTAGTACTAGGTTTTAGGTGATCCTAATTTACTAATTCAACTAGTTTAACTGCTTTAGTCCCCTTAGATTAGGGTTTTTGCTTGGTTTGCCTTTGGTTGAAATTGAAGACAAGTTGGAGACAAAAGGAGGATGCTCGAAGTTGCTTGGAGCTTTGGATTTGTTTGTGCCTGAAGGTGTCTGATGAAGATTAGGAGATAGGACATAGGGAGAGCCTTATAGTTAGAATGATTTCTTTCACAAACATGGAAAGCATCTTGTGCTTCCATTCCTCCCAATGACTAAAAGTCCTTCTCAGATATTCACATCCCTCCTTTGGAAGGATGAGTGGCTTTATCTGGTAAGTAGAACTTTGAGGGAACCAGTCTCTCATAATGATGAACCCTTACAGGCTTCCTTTGGTTGTCAGTAAGCTGTTCATCATTTCCCCTCATCCTGTTGAATCAATTATCTTCTGGTTTGAGTATCTTGAGAGATGTTGGGCTTGGGTTTGAAGATGAGGACTTCACTGAAGAGTGTGGAAGAGGATGATTCCTTGGGCATTGCCATTGCAGCTGAAGCCTGAAGAGCTTGAAGAGCAAGTTGATACTTGAAGATCCAGTGGAGATTGAATGAAGAGTGAGGAGTTCCTTACTTGAAGAAGAATTGAAGGATGAAGTTGACACTTCTAAGTGATTGAAGACTACTCTGAGAAGCTGAGGCTTGTAAGAGAAGAAGACCAAGTTGAGACTGGTAAAGCAAAGAGAGCTGAAGTTTGAAGACTGGGTTGATACTTATGAAGAGGATTCAATTGAGATTGAGTGTGGAGCTGAGGCTTGAGGAATAAAGGATGAGTTGATACTTACACTGATGCACTGAGAGCCTGAAGGAATCAAGTTGATACTTGTAGTTGAGAGTAAAGCCTGAAGGTGGAATTGAGTGTGGAGCTGAAGCTTGAAGAAAAAGGATAAGTTGAAACTTATGTTGATGGATTGAAACCCTGGAGAAACAAGTTGATACTTGTCATGAAAGATGATAGCCTTGAAGGGTGATTGATGTCTGAAGACTGGGTTGCTGTTAGAAGAGCTGAAGCTTGGAATTAAGAGAGTTGTTGATCTGCTTTCTTGTTTGTTTCCTTCTCTGTGCTGATGTGCCTTGTTTGACTTGCTTGATGCATTAGAATAAGTCCATATCTAGACTGACTTTAATCTAGGAGCATGATTGCACTAGAGGTTGAGTTGCTCCCTCTGCTTGTATTGTTACTGTATGGCTTTGCTTGCGGGTATTCGGTAGAGCCCAGCTCCCTTGCCCATGTGGTTTATTTTGCTTGATGGCATGTTACTTTTCTACTGTATGATTGCAGTTTACTGTATTTTGCTTGATAGCATGTTTTATTCCTTCAGTATGACTACAGTTATTCATTCTGGCTTGAGGTTGAGATGAGCTTGTGTAGGCTGTTTCCCCACACACATTTCCTCCCTCACTTGCATTGCATGCATTTTACTATTTACTGTTTAAGCTGATGCTTTATCTGTTTCTGTTTATCATTGATATGATCCCTTAGGACTCTCATTTCCTTTGATAAGGAAGTGATGATAGAACTTTAGGTTGAAACCTATGCATGATAACTTCTAGGAGTTCCCTGTTTCAAACCTCAACTATAGGATGAATCCTTGGCATGATAACATTAGGACTTGATAGTCTCCCCGTAGTTGAGCCTGTTCTCTTCTCATCTCAAAACAACTTAAGATACAGTAATCATGAATGATTTCTTTCGTACGTTACGAGCCTTAAGCCATCTGAGAAAGGATTGTTGGAGAGCTTCTTTTCAACAGTCTGGATGTTTAGTATGGCACCCTTTGGGTGACATGCGACGTATTTGCTCTCAGGTCATAGTCTTTAGTGCGATTGAAATTGCAAACACAATAAAAAACAGTTCTTTCGTAAAAGACAGAAAACAAACTTCAAACTTTTTTTGCCCCGTGGGCCCATAATTCCAATGAAGCTTTTCTGAAGAAAAGAGTGTCGTTAAACTTCAGCGCCAATGCAAACAGGCTTTGTCCCTAACTGCTGGAACTGTTGTTTAACCCTACTCGATAAAACAGATGAATCTGAATCCCCGTAATCCGTAGTACCCCGAACTACGTAAGCTCTGATCTCTCATACCTGTTGAGAGTACGTAGGCACAATACTGATGTATTGGCGAGCCACCTTCCCCCGTAACCCATCGTTAGCCGAACTACGTTGACTCTGATTTCTCATTCTCTGATGAGAATACGTAGGCATAAAGCGCGACGCTTTGCCGAGTCATTTTTCTTTTCTGTTTAAGCCAGCCTTGATAGGTAGATAGATAAACCAACTCGTCCAGTAAACACAACAAGTGTGGATCCCGTCGAGTACGACGGACGTGAGGGGTGCTAATACCTTCCCCTTGCGTAACCGACTCCCGAACCCAGACAACGGTTGCGACGACCTTGTCTTATACCTTTTTCGTCAGGTTTTTTCCGATCGTTTCCTTTCCCGTTCCGAGGGATAAATAACGAAAGGTGGCGACTCTTCTGTTTTGCCGGCACCTTATTTTCGCAGTAGCGACACCTATGTTCTACCCGGAGCATAGTGGTTTGTTATTTCAGGGCTTGTCTTGTTTATGTTTGAAAATTGTTTCATCTATTAATCAAAGGGCATTTTTTCATTCAAATTTTGAGATCTCTGTTTTTCTTGTTTTATCTTTAACAATAAAATGGCAATGTGTTTGTTTGCATATCATTTGAAGCACTTAACCATTTTCATTGCAGGTCTTATATCATTGCAGATGACACCGACCAAGAATCTTCTATGACTCGCTTCGACTTTGACAACCCGGTATTCCAAGCTGAAGAAGAGACTGATGAGGATGAAGACTTGCCTGAGGAATTGGCTAGACTCTTAAGACAAGAAGAAAAGGCCATTCTGCCTCATGAAGAAGAGATTGAGATCGTCAGCTTGGGTTCTGAAGAGGTTGTTAGAAATGTCAGGATAGGGGTTGCATTGCAAGAAGACGTCAAGCAAAGGTTGATAGAGATGCTTCGAGAGTACAGTGACATCTTTGCTTGGTCGTATGAAGATATGCCCGGACTTGATACTGACATCGTGGTTCATCGATTTCCACTTCGGGAAGAATGTCCACCCGTCAAGCAGAAGCTTAGGAGGACGAGACCAGACATGGCGGTAAAAATCAAAGAAGAAGTTCAAAAGCAGTTAGACGCTGGATTTTTAGCAGTGACAACTTACCCTCCGTGGGTCGCCAACATTGTACCCGTACCTAAGAAGGATGGTAAGGTACAAATGTGCATTGATTATAGAGACTTGAATAGGGCGAGCCCAAAGGATGATTTCCCGCTCTCCCACATTGACGTATTGGTTGACAATACGGCTCAATTCTCGGTGTTTTCCTTTATGGATGGCTTCTCCGGTTATAATCAGATAAAAATGGTACCAGAGGACATGGAGAAGACGACATTCATTACACCGTGGGGAACTTTTTTCTATAAGGTGATGCCTTTTGGGTTGAAAAACGCAGGGGCAACTTATCAGTGGGTAATGGTGACTTTGTTTCATGATATGATTCATCATGAAATCGAGGTTTATGTTGATGACATGATCGCGAAGTCCCAGACGGAGGAAGAACATCTGGTCAATCTATTGAAGCTGTTTGAGAGGTTGAGGAAGTTCAAATTGAGGTTGAATCCAAATAAGTGCACTTTCGGAGTTCGGTCCGGAAAGCTATTGGGGTTTATTGTCAGCAGAAAAGGAATCGAGGTAGATCCTGCAAAAATAAGAGCTATTCAAGAAATGCCAGCACCGAAGACTGAAAAAGAGGTCCGTGGTTTCTTAGGGATGTTGAACTACATCGCTCGGTTCATATCTCATCTAACGGCCACGTGTGAACCAATGTTTAAGCTGTTAAAGAAAGATCAGACGGTGGTCTGGAACGAAAATTGTCAAAGAGCGTTCGATAAGATAAAACAATATTTGCAGGAGCCTCCAATACTAATACCCCCAGTGGATGGAACACCATTAATCATGTATTTAACGGTTCTGGAGAATAGTATGGGTTGTGTTCTCGGTCAACACGACGAGACAGGAAGGAAGGAGCATGCGATTTATTACTTGAGTAAAAAGTTCACAGATTGTGAGTCCCGCTACTCCATGCTTGAAAAAACGTGTTGTGCACTCGCTTGGGCGACCAAACGTTTAAGACAATACATGCTCAATCATACAACCATGCTAATTTAGAAGATGGATCCGATTAAATATATCTTTGAAAAGCAGGCACTTTCTGGAAGGATTGCCAAATGGCAAATGGTATTGACAGAATACGACATCCAGTACGTTTCCCAGAAAGCCATTAAAGGGAGTGTTCTGTTAGAATACCTGACCGAACAACCAATTGATGATAACCAACCAATGATATTTGAATTTCCAGATGAGGACATTATGTACTTGAAAGCAAAAGATTGTGATAAGCCATTACCCACTGAAGGACTAGATAGGGGATCTCCATGGCAGATGATATTCGATGGTGTAGTTAATTCGTATGGTAGCGGAATTGGGGCAATTATTACAACTCCCCATGGAACGCATATCCCTTTCACTTCCAGATTAACTTTTCCTTGTACCAACAATGAGGTCGAGTACGAAGCATGTATCATGGGTTTGGAAGAAGCTATTGATCTGAGGATCAAGAATCTTGATGTATATGGAGATTCCGCACTAGTGGTTAATCAGATCGAAGGAGAATGGGAAACTCGACAGCCCAATCTGATCCCTTACAAGGATTATGTAAGAAGACTGTTACCGTTTTTCGACCGTGTAGACTTCCACCATGTGCCAAGAGCGGAGAATCAAATGGCAGACGCTTTGGCTACACTGGCTTCAATGTACAAGGTCAATTTTTGGAATGAAGCTCCAAGGATTGTTATCTCGCGCCTCGACAGGCCCACTTTCATATTTGCTATTGAAGGGGCTTCCAATGGTAAACCGTGGTTTCATGACATCCAGAATTTCCTTAAGAACCAAGAGTATCCACCAGGGGCATCGACCCAGGATAAGAAAACTCTTAGGAGATTGTCTGGAAACTTCTACCGCAACCCAGATGGTGTGCTGTATAGAAGGAATCATGATCTGGTACTACTCAGGTGTGTGGACGAAAAAGAAGCAAGCTTGCTTATGGAAGAAGTTCACGAGGGTACTTTTGGCACGCATGCTGGCGGACATGCCATGACTCGAAAGATTCTACGAGCTAGTTATTTTTGGCTAACAATGGAGTCGGATTGTTTCAAATTCGCGAAGAGATGCCATAAATGCCAGATTTATGCTGATAAGATTCATGTGCCGCCGTGCCCGTTGAATGTAATGTCATCCCCTTGGCCGTTCTCCATGTGGGGCATCGATATGATTGGAAATATCGAGCCCACTGCTTCCAATGGACACCATTTTATTCTCGTAGCCATCGATTACTTTACCAAGTGGGTAGAGGCAACATCGTATGCTAATGTGACCAAGCAAGTGGTGGCAAGATTTATAAAGAAGGACATCATCTGCAGATATGGAATCCCCGAGCGAATCATTACTGACAGTGGTTCAAGTCTAAACAATAAGATGGTGAAGGAGCTATGCCAGAGCTTTAAGATTGAACATCACAACTCATCGCCCTATTGGCCGAAGATGAATGGCGTTGTTGAAGCGGCCAACAAGAACATTAAAAAGATAGTGCAAAAGATGGTTGTTACATACAAAGATTGGCATGAAATGTTACCTTTTGCCCTACACGGTTATCGTACGACAGTATGCACATAAACCGGGGCAACTTCTTTCTCACTAGTGTACGGTATGGAAGTTGTCCTACCGCTAGAGGTTGAAATTCCTTCTTTAAGGGTTTTGGTTGACGTAAAACTTGATGAGGCAGAATGGATCAGGAATAGATTGAATCAACTTAGTCTGATGGACTAAAAGAGGCTAGCGTCAATTGCATATGGTCGTTTGTACCAGAGCCGGATGAAGAAAGCTTATGATAAGAAGGTGCGCCCTCGAAGCTTTTAGACGGGCGATCTTGTGCTGAAAAAGATTCTCCCACCACAGTCAGATCACAGGGGCAAGTGGACTCCCAATTACGAAGGTCCATTTGTTGTACGAAAGGTTTTCTCTGGAGGAGCTTTAGTATTATCCACCATGGATGGCGAGGACTTTGCATCCCCTGTGAACGCAGACGCAGTTAAAAAATACTTTGCTTAAAAGAGACCCGCTGGACACAAAAAGAAAAGTCCAGGCAAAAATGGGGCATCCCGGCGAACCATAATAAAAAAGATGAAAAAGGGTTCGGGCAAAAATTAGGGATAAAAATTGAAAAAAAGATGTAAACCCGCAGAGTCGAAAACCTGAAAAGGTGACTTTGACAAAAATGGGTATCCCGGTGAATCGAAAACCCAAAAGGGCGGTTCAGGAAAAAGTTAGGGATTGAAAAGCAAATGACCGCGGTCTGCGTATGAACTTCATTGCTTAGTGGATTGGGAGAATCTGAGGGCCATTTAATCCTAATCAATCTCTTCTGAAGACGAAGCGTCGGGAAAGCGTCAGGGTCAAGTGAGTCATAGACGAATCAGCTCATGGTGCTCGTCTGTGCCACATTGCCGACATTGTTGTACTTTTTGTTTAAAATGTACACTTTTGTATTTGCTTTTATGCATACTTGTAGTTTTTGCGCAACTTCCTCTTTTCAGGAGTTGCATCTGTTGTAAAAACTTTGCCTATTCACAGGTCGTTATCAATAAACATATACTATTCAGTACTTTGTTTGTGCGTTTTGTTTTATGCTTTTACTGTTTTATTTGTGAAAAACGCCCGATGTTTTTGATGAACTTGCATACATAAACTTGCAGGCCGTGGCCAATAATTGCTAAAACTTTGATATTAATTGAACAATGTCACGGATGATGACCAGGATAGGCCTGTTGTATAGGTTGTTTTGTCTGTTTGTCTTTTACAGGGTTGTTACCCTTGGGGCAAGGTTTTATGAATATGATTGGATTCATCTTTTCCCCCCAGATAGTGTTGTTCTCCAATAATCAAGGTTGCATCTCTATCCCAGTAGAGGTACATGCAGTGGTTAGCATTTCCCTGGCAGTGTGCCAGTGCGCTTTTAATCCCTGCAGAGTACAAGATTGTGTTCAGTCCCCAGCGAGTTAAGTTTTGGGCGTATCCCTACAGAGTAGGTGTCCGGTTTTCCCAGCAGTGGCCTGGCATTTCTCCCTCTCACTCAGTCTGATTGAAGGAACTCAGCTTTCAGCAGTGCAGACTGAAGCATCCGATAGAAGTTTTGTTCTCTATCAGGTAAGTTAGGATGTTTAGCCTGTTCGTTTTAAGTACTCAGTGAGTTATCTGTTCTTCAGAAGGTTTTGTATTCCGGAGAGTCAGCCCGGACATTTACCTCAGCAAGTGTTGATCTGCATCCTCGGTTGAGTTTTGGATTTTCTGTTCTCGTATGAACTTTATCCCCGATAGGTGAGCCTTTCGAGGCCTTTTTGGTGTAAGTCCAATTGTTATTGGCATGGGTAAGTCGTTCCCTGCAGGGTTGTTTGTTGTTCCTGACGGGATGGTTTTCTTTTCCCTGGCATTTATTTTGTTGTTTCAGTTCCGATGCATCTGCATGTGTGCATAGCATCTACCCAAACGCGTAGCATTTCCATTTCGTATGGAGCATTACGCCATTTTCAAACATTTGCATGTGAAACATAGACCAGGTTGTTATCTCTTTGTTTCAGGTGTTTCTTCGGAGGTTTGAGTTTCCCTTGGTATCCAGACCATGTGATCTCTTAGCCTGCGTGGTATCCAGACCCCGGCTCATGTTGCTCCCTAGCAGTATCTTCGGATTTGAATGGGACATAATAAGTATGGTGATGATCACCTCTTCCCATTGAGTATCCAGACTCTGGCCCATACCCGGTTGATGACGTTTTCCTTTTTCCGTCGAGTATCCAGACCCCGGTAAAGATGGTTGTGGTATCCAGACCATGGTAACCGATATTATTTTGGTTTTTTCCGTTGAGTATCCAGACTCTGGTATTTTCTCCAACAGGTATTTTCTTGATCCGTTGAGTATCCAGACTCCGGTCAAACTCCTTTGTGATATCCAGATCACAGCAAGTGTGTTTGTGCCTTATGGTATCCAGACCATGGCTTATGCTCGTTTTATTACGCTTTCTCCGTCGAGTATCCAGACTCCGGTAATGTCAGTTGGGTGTCCAGACCCTGATGAATCTTGTTTGTGCCTTCTCCGTTGAGTATCCAGACTCCGGTAAAGACAGTTATGGTATCCAGACCATGGTAGTTTCTCTGATGCTCCATGATATCCAGATCACAGTAATTGATGTTATCTCCTATCGTCGTGTGGTATCCAAACCTTGGCATGTAATGTTTTCTCAGCCTACGTGGTATCCAGACAACGACTAATTTTGTTTCCCAGCAACGTCGTTTGACTTGAACTTGTAGGATATCCAGATTCTGATAAGTATATTTCTATTCGCATAGAGCATCCAGGCTCAGATTGCATCGAGCATCCAGGCTCCAGTTTTTGAGTATCCAGACTCAAGTTTATTTATTGAGTATCCAGACTCATATTTATTAACCGAGTATCCAAACTCAAGTTATTTTCATAGAGCATTCAGGCTCAGAATTATTATTGAGCATCCAGGCTCAGATTTTTGAGTATCCAGACTCAGATTATCACCGAGCATCCAGACTTCAGTAGATTGCATTGAGCATCCAGGCTCAGGCTATTGAGTATCTAGACTCAGATGTGTTTTTGAGCGTCCAGGCTCCAATTTGTGTTTTTGAGCATCCAGGCTCCGATTTATCGAGCACCCAGGCTCCGATTTATTGAGTATCCAGACTCATATTTGTTAAACTGAGTATTCAGACTCAGGTTTCTTGCATAGAGCATCCAGGCTCAGATTTGCATTGAGCATCCAGGCTCTAGTTTTGTGTTTATCGAGCATCCAGACTCTAATCTTTGAGTATCCATACTCAATCTTGTTCCTTTGAGCAGTCAGGCTCCGTTTATTGAGCATCCAGACTCAGAGTTATGTTGAGCATTCAGGCTTTGATTTCTGTGGAGTATCCAGACTCCGGTAACTTGAATCGTTACCTTTTGCCAGTATGGTATCCAGACCATGGCACCGTCTTTGACGTTTGTATTCTCTTTCCCCAACAGGGTGGCTTCGAGATCAATTCTGCTATATTTGGATTCTTTGCGGTTGGCAAATTTCCGGGTTCTTTGGTATTCAACCGTCTTTTACCTCGATTGCGTGAAAGCCATTCTCTTTTCACTCATTCAGGTCCAAGTCGTTTGAATAGGGGCAGCTGTTGCACCCCAAAATTTGCTCAACCTTTTCTTAACTTGGTTTATGTTTCATTTCATTCTCTTTCTAGCATTTGCATTGCATAGCATGTTGCATTGAACAAGGGATCAAAAGGATGTGCATAGCAAGAGGAGTCTTCTCAGAGGTTGGAGCCTAAGCAGAGGTTGTTACTCAAGTTCGAATGGTCATCAGTACATCTTGAGGTGGTTAGTGTCTTGTTAAAGAACATATGGATGTGTGTGGGACAGCTCATAACTGGGAGGCCAACTGAAGAGCATCAGAGGTTCGTGAATGCATGATTTTGGGTATGAGAGGTAAAGAAAGCTTATTGGGGGCCTTGAGGGTCATTTTGGAGCTTATGCAAGTGGTTGTATGAAGTGGAACAAGCCACGGTTGAAAGTATCGCAGTTAGGGTTTTCATCTGGTAAATCCTCAGTAAACTGCACAATTAAAGAAGATAGAAACTCAATTCAAGGTCTCTATGGTCATGGGATGTTGTGTTAAGACATATGAGACATCATTTCAAGTTCATTTCATCAAGGGTTAAGTGTGTGAGAAGTTACTAAGTTAGGGTTCTCAGGGTAAAATCCCCTATTTAGTGCCTGACTTCAAGACCACTTACCTCAAGATAATAGTCTCATCTCAATTTTTGGCCAACATGGAACTTGTAGATCATGTTATTAGCTTTAATTTGAGTACTAGAAGTCCTCGAGTGGATTTATAGAACTCAAGTTATGATCCGGACAAGTTACAGGTCATTTGATGTATGTGATTTTGGTCAACAAAAGTCAACCAACTTCTAAGCCAGTTTTGTCCTATAAGGGTGTTTCTCTTCAACTTTTGATCAACATGAAAGTTGTATTTCTTGATCTTAGCTTTCCAGATTGTATTAGAAGTATTTCATCTGATTTGTAGAACTCAAGTTATGAGGTTTACAATTCAGGGGTATTTTGGGAAAGTAAGATTATGGGTCATAAAATTATAGGTCCATTTCTCCAACTTGCACACTTCAAATGGAAATCTTTTCAACATGAAACTTGCTTCAAATGGGGCCATTTTCACTACCAAACCATCTCTTGTCATGGTGGGGGCTTGGATTGAGAATTTGGGGTTTGAATTTTTCATAAAGGAGGCTTAAAATTGAGAATTTGAGACTTATTGGATTTTAAACTTTTTCAAGGCAAGTTTGTGCATTTTTTTATTGCAAATAACAATTCAAAGACATTGCCATCTTCACATTGGATTTTTGAAGTCTCAAAATGGGCCATTTTCATGGTTTCTTCCTCTTGAAGTAACAAAATTGGAAATCAATCATAGGATCAAAATTAAACCTCCAATCTCATTCCTTTAATTTACACAACTGATATGTAGTGGATTGGGATCAAAAAATCAAGTGGTGTAGTGTTAAAAACGTGCATGGGATTTTCAAAAAGTGGTGAAATGTGAAAATTCAAAATGGGCTGTTTTGCATGGATTAAGGCCTCATTTGGTCACAAATCCATCATATAAGTATTCTTAAGGAATTTTGAGGCAGAGCTAGGTCATTCTCACTGCATGAACAACCATTTTCGTTTTCAAAAAAGTGGTGAAAACTCAAAATTCAATTTCTCAGATTTACTCCATTTCAAGGCAAATTGAAGGTTGCAAAAGCTTTATTATGGATCATTGAACGTGTTTGGATCGTTTTCTTCAAGCTTTAGCACCTGTTGAAGGCTCAGTGAAAGTTCTCCACTAGGTAACTTGAACTTAACCTTACACTCTCAATATACCATGGTTCTTCGCCATTTTTGTTTCATTTGGATCCTTGAAGCATGTAGATCATTTCTGGATATTAATTGTTGATGTTCATGACATTTGAAAAATGGAGCTTCAAACTTGGTTGATTTTGTATGGACTTTTTTTTGCATGTTTTTGCTTCAATTTTCATGGATCTATAACCTACATAACATGAGGATGATGTTAGGATGAATTTATTTGAGTTTTGGTGAACTTCACTTTTTAGAATGCAAGCTTGTTGTTCGATTTTCTCTTTATTGGTGAGTTTTCCATGAAAACTAAGGCTAGATTCTTGTTCCCCTCGGAGAGTAGATGGATTTCCATATAAGGTTTGTGCGAAACGGTTGAAAAATGATGAAGCCACGGTGGGGGGGAGTAGCCGCGGCGGCTGGAGTGCTCGGAGGGGGTGACCGGCGCAAAATTCCGGCGACCAGAGTTCCAAGGAAGAAGATGAGATGATGTGGCGTGTTCATGTTTGTCCGTTTTGGTTTTTTCTGATCGTGCGGTTTACATTAAGACATACATGTTCCTCTTTTCACTAATGCACACAAAATCTTAAACCAATTTCATTAATTGAGGTGACACGTTCTGGTGCGTTTGATCTGTTGACTGGTATGCACATCTGATGGTTGTGAATTTTTCTGCATTTTGTTTTCTATTTTTATTTCTTTTATTTGTATGCACTTTAAAAATTCGTAAAAAATAGCAAAAAATATTTAAAAATTCTAAAAAAAATCATGAACATACTTTAACATGTCTTTTAATTTTGTGCATTTTTAATTTTGTGTTTTGATGCATTTTTCATTTATTTTCATATTTTCCTTTTAAATGGTCATTTAAAGTTGTGAAAAATGCGTGCTGACTTGTTGATTTTATTTCTTGCTCATGGTATGGATTAAACTTCTAATTTTTTTTTGAGAATTGTTTTGACATGTTGATTAATCTCCAGAATGTTTTTTCATGATTTTTAAGTGCTGTTTTCATGTGGTTTGAATTTGTTTTTGTTCCTTCTCCATTTCTGCCCTGTTTTGGGATACTCTTGATGTTTGCCTTCTGTTGAGGCACTTCCCTTTTTTTTTCAATCTCCCCTTTTGACCCCTGATTCCTGATCACTTGGGGGTCCTATGAGATTTTATTTGGCATTTTTTGATGCATTTTCTTATTTTTCATGTATTTTGCAAGTTGCTTCATGTTTGTGCATCTTTGTTGTTGTATTTGTTTTGTTTTGCTTCCAAAAGCTTAGTTGTGCATTATTGATGAACCTAATTCTGATTGTTTCATGTTAGGGACTTGTTATAGGTCTTGTGTGATAATTCTTGGGTCTTTATCATATGCATAGGTTGTTCATTTGTTTTCATACTTTCATGTTTGCATATTGTGTTTCCACAAGTGATGTTTACTTGCATTTTTTGGTGTTATTGTTGGCATATGTTTATGATGTTGTGCTTTGGCATTTGAGATCTCTTCTTCTCATCCCCACTCTGTCCAATGACCTTGGAATATTACTTAAGGTTGCTTGGTCCCTCCTTAGGAGGAACTTGAAGCCTACCTAAAGTAATGAATCCATGAGGACTTTTTCTCATTGTTTTTGTTACTTGTTTTCTATGCATCTTCTTCTCCTTTTCTCTTATGCTTATTCATACCATGGCTTGAGGTTGAGATGTGCTTGTGGAGGTTACAGCCCCACACATATTTCCTCCCTCACTTGCATTGCATCTTTGTCTTCCTTGTTGCATTTGTGTTTGCATTCTTCATTTGCATTCTTTCTTCTTATTGTTTCTTCTTCTTTTGTCTTTCTTCCCTTAAGATTTCTAACCTCTCTTGTTCAAGAGAGGTTATGATAGACATTAGGGTTCTAACCATACATGATAACATTAGGTAGTCCCCTTTCAAACTCAACTTTAGGTGCACATTTGCATGACAACTTTTAGGGTTTGGTCTAGTCCCCCTTAGTTTGTCCCCTTTCTCTTCTCATCTTCAAACAACTTCAATTCACTTAATAAATATAATGAGTGTTGTGCCATGAGCCTTGTACTTGGGAAATGGTGATTGAGTGGTTACCTCTCAATTGCCTAGAGTGTTTAGTATACGTCCTTAGGACGATATGCGACGCATTCGATCCTAAGTTTTAGACTTCGTTATAACATGCATTATGAACACTCTAATTCAAAACACTTCTTCCTTAAAAAGCACAAAAACAATTCAAACTCTTTTTCACCCCTTGGGGTCTTAATCAGGAAACTCTTTTCATAAACAAGAGTGTTGTTAACTTTCAGTCCTATCGCAAACGGTAACGCCTAAGTCTCCAAAAGGTCGAGCTGCATACACCAACTGCTAGATCTGTCTGTTAACCCTACTCGGGTAAAACTTTTGAACAACCTGTGTTCTCGTAAGCCCGAACTACATTTTCTCTGATCTTTCGTACCAGATGAAGGTACGTAGGCACAAGACGCGATGTCTTGGCGAGCAACCTTCCCCCCTTTAAGCCGTAGTTAGGCGAACTACGTTGACTCTGACTTTCCCATTGCACGAGGGAGTACGTAGGCACAGAGCGGAGATACTCTGATGAGTCAGTTCTTTTTCTTTCACTTTTGTCCACGAGCCTTTAGCGTAGATATTTTACACACCCTTTTATCTAGACAACACATGTGTGGATCCCGTCGAGTACGACGAATGTGAGGGGGTGCTCATACCTTCCCCTTGCGTAACCGACTCCCGAACCTAGGACTTGGTTGCGATGACCTCGTCTTTTCCGGTTTTCGTGAGGTTTTTTCCGATCATTTCCTTTCCCTTCTTTGGGACAAATAACGATAGGTGGTGACTCTGTTAATCATTGCCGGCCCTTTTTTTTCGCAGTAGCGACACCCACAGAGACTAATGTCAACCTACCGTTATCTATTGTTGCTGCGTAATGCTAAGGCTAATGGAATTAGGAAAGTTAAATGCGAATGAAATTAAATTTAAAGGAAATAAAGGCTATTAGTTTTAGAAATATATTGATAAGGGATATCGGTATGCAATGCCTTAGTTATCGGGGATTCGACAGGTCATCGGTGCTTTTTAGTTTTTGCAAATACTTTTCAGGAGAAAATACTCGTTTAAAGACCTTTGTCTCACGCTGGTTATTAACTCGGGTCATAATTCTAAGGCGGAATGTACGCTCTCGCAGTCCCATTCGGGGTTAAAACTACTTTTTGAAAACAAATAAATTTTGATTTCTTTTAAAGCGCTTTCGCTGTGTTTAAAATCAATGCCTAGTTTTTACTATCCGGTTCAAACCCCACGCTCTCACGTGCCGGCTCGAACCTTAATAAGTTTCCACTCTCATGGCAAAACCGTTGTAAACAATTTCTCACTCTCGTGACGAAGGTTTATTTAGAAAATTGAATTAAAAACTACAACCAGAAAATTGTATGTAAAAAAGGTAATGGCACCGGGTGTTATCGAATCTCGTCCTACTAATTTGCTTATATACCGATAAAACTAGTTTAACTAGACAAGATAATTAATATAAACGAAAATAAACATAAACAGCAAAATGATATAACATGCATAATGAAGGAAATAAAATAAATATTCAATTAATAAGAACCTGGAAAGTAGTACTAAAATTAAAATCTCGAGTAGTCGTCCACAATGTCGGCAGGATTCTACTATGGCGAAATAAAATTGCAGAAAGAAATACAATGCTCTGAACTAAAGGGAAAAAGGAAAGGAAATAAACGAAATAATAAATAATAGCTTCAATAGAAATTTTGGCAGCACTTCGATACGTCGAAGCCCCCCCCCCCCTCAAAGCTGTGAATCTAAGGCCTATTTATAGGAGATATTTCATTTCTCAACTTCCAGAGATCATGCATGAGTTATGGAGGAAGTGAGGGTAACTTCCTGTAGTGGGCAGTTAGTGGAGAAAGTTTAGGAAGAAATTAAGTTGAGGGTGTTCGTGGCCACTTCTGTTTTGGACGTTATTATGATATTTGGTTAATGACGGTCGTGGTGAAGCTGTGGCGAGCGTGTTGAACGTGACGGTCGTGTTTCTCTTGTGACGCCCGTGTTGGTCATGACAACCTTGGTGAAGCTGTTACGACCGTCACACTCCCAAAATCTATTTTTTCTTCTCTATTTCTTTCTTTCTTCTTTCTTTTCCTTCCATTTCTTCTTCTTTTCTTTCTTTAATCAAAATTCTCCACAATCTTCAAAACATAGTAAATTAACCGTATAATAGAACATAAATCAAGATAAATTAACAATAGTCACAAATAAATTCATGTAAGTTAAGTCAAATAAACGATATAATTTCGCGTTATCAAATACCCCCACACTTAAACCATTGCTTGTCCTCAAGCAATCAACCAACACGATAAAAAGAAATAAGCATAATTTGAAACAAAGACACGATGAGACTCTAATCATACGTGGCTGCTAGGCTAATGTTAGATCGATAGGTACTAAATATCAATACCAAGGATACCGTAACGACACAATTTCAAAAACTCCCTGCTTATGCAAACCAACCTGAATCATGCACTTATAACTCAACCTATATCTCATGCTCTCTTTCACCCCATTTCATTCTAGTGCAATCACATTATGCCCGTTATCCCATACACATTCATGGAAAGTAAACCTGTTAGTGACTATGATCTCATTGTTATTTCATTTTTCTCTGCAAATATGCTTAAGCATCAATTGAACTTAGAGTTTGTACCGTTGGGCTAAGTAA
Source organism: Lathyrus sativus (assembly GCA_963859935.3). NCBI lineage: Eukaryota > Viridiplantae > Streptophyta > Magnoliopsida > Fabales > Fabaceae > Lathyrus > Lathyrus sativus. The sequence continues at coordinate 415,572,108 of OZ012741.1, read as the reverse complement.
TCGGGTGAGGAGCACCTAACTTAGAAGGAACATGTCTTTTTATTCATAAATTTTTTTCTTTCTTAATTTCTCCTCAGAGATCATACATTTATTTGCATCGGTTTCTTACTTAGTGTGTTTAGGATGGTGTTGACTGCTTAAATAAACTACTTAGGGATTACTAAAAAGAATTGGAGCTTTAAGGTCTCAGCATAATGGGTACTCAAATTGATTTTGCATATTTAGGGGGTTAAGGGTGTCAGGATGAAATCAATTTTATTAAAACTTTCCCAAGTTTTTCTAACATAGCCTAAACAGGCTATATACTCTCAGAGTACCACGTCATGAATCGAAGTAAAAAATTATTGGAGGTTAAAATTTTGAAATTATGGGAAATTTGAATAACAAGTGAAAACCACGCATGAAGACTCGACAGCACATGCAAAGACCTTGACATAACGTTAAAAATAGATAAAATTCCTAAAAGTATGAAATAAAATATAAAACAACAAATCAAACTAAAAAGCGATAAAATAAAAGCGGTAGAGTTCCTCCGCCACACTTAAACCAAACATTGTCCTCAATGTTTTAATAAAAGGTGGAAAAAGGAAAGATTGAACCTGTATGAATGCTACTGCGTGCCAAATCCTCTATAATCCTGCTCTTGATGTCCATGTCGTTGTTGATCACTTCTACTTCGGCGGCGGGCATTTTGAGATACCTTCGTTTGTATAATTCTAGAAACAAGTCATCATATTACTTACTTCTGGAGGAATATGACCTTGCGAAGAACGAGGAAGAGGTGAGTTACGGACGGGAAAGACATGCTCTCTCCTATCATATTCATCATTGGTGTCACCACCAGCAGTGACATTAGTAGGAATGTCTGCGGGAAGCAACTGATCTCCCAGATCACTATCTAGAGAATTTTCGCCTAGATGTGGCAGAGACGTGACATGCAGTGCACTTCCTTATTTTCTGTATATTCAAACAAACATAAAATAAAAACTTCATGTGTTGCCTCCCACGCAGCGCTTTATTTAACGTTGATAGCTTGACGGCTAAGGAGTTCAAGTACGCATGGTAGTTCTTTCGAGAATGGTTCCTCGATCGAACTTTGAATAGTCTTTGGTTTCCATGGCCACTTATCAAGCCATCTCTCATATCCCTCACCTTTTCTTTTCTTTCTTCTGTAGGGTGGTTCATTGTTTTGAACTTATGGTGGTGGTTCTGGATCTATCCTGAGTATCAGTTTTTCAAATTTGGGCTTAGTTATTTCATCCACCACCTCAAAAGTCAATCTTATCCTTTTGACAGTAATGATAACCCTAGTTTCATGGTCCTCGAGTTTTCTTTTTCTATGAAGGACCTTAGACAAAGGTGCATTGGTGTGGATATTTTCCAATACCTCCACATATGTTTTGGATTGGGAGTCTACCTTAGCTTCCACAACCCTTTTTGGGAAAGAAACAGGTGGGGTATAGGGAGAAGGAGCAACAATATGTGCTTCATTCTCTACCTCTTTGACAACCTCCCTTTCGGGTGGTGTCGGTGGATTTTTCTCAATATGTATGTTTTTCTCACCAAAACTCTCCTCAGACTCATTATCACTCTCCCTAGGATTTTCTATTTGTTCTTCATTACTAGTTGTTACAACATCCACATGTCTTTATGGGAAGGGTCATATAGGTGTTTGTGTAAGCAGAGAGGTTTGAGTCTCCAAAGCCTCGCTGTGAATCGCGAGGGAATCAACCATAATGCTCATCTGCTTAAGATTTTCGTTAATTTGAAGATGTTGTTTTCTAAAGACTTCGTTTTGGAAAGTTTGTGTCTCCATAAAGAGCTCCATCATAGATTCTATCATAGAGCGAGTAAATGTCACATTAAGTTCTTCTAGTAATAGTTCGAGGTTGGATGTATCAAAAACTTGCGGTTCCTCAAAATATTGGGAGTGGTATTTGTAGAGGGAATTTGGGTGAGAGTGCGTCGTATTGAAATCCTCCAATAATATTTCGAGGTCAGATTTAAGCGAATCCTGTAGCTCCTCAAAATGTTGGGGGTGGTAGTTATAAGAGAAATTTGGGTTATACATAGTAATTTAGATAAGAGTGCCTTAGTCTAAACTATGCAACAACGGAATCACAATATTGACTGTTGGTCCCCGACAACGGCGTCAAAAACTTGATGCGTCCGTAAGTGCACAGAAATATCGAAGTAATATAAAAGATTTGTCGAACCCACAGAGACCAATGTCAACCTACCGTTATCTATTGTTGCGGCATAAAGCGAAGGTTAATGGAATTAGGAAAGTTAAATGCGAATGAAATTAAATTTAAAGGAAATAAAGGCTATTAGTTTTAGAAATATATTGATAAGGGATATCGGTATGCAATGCCTTAGTTATCGGGGATTCGATAGGTCACTGGTGCTTTTTAGTTTTTGCAAATACTTTTCAGGAGAAAATACTCGTTTAAAGACCTTTGTCTCACGCTGGTTATTGACTCGGGTCATAACTCTAAGGCGGAATGTACGCTCTCGCAGTCCCATTCGGGGTTAAAACTAATTTTTGAAAACAAATACATTCTGATTTCTTTTAAAGCGCTTTCACTATGTTTAAAATCAATGCCTAGTTTTTACTATCCGGTTCAAACCCCACGCTCTCACGTGTTGGCTCGAACCTTAATAAGTTTCCCACTCTCATGGAAAAACCATTATAAATAATTTCTCACTCTCGTGACAAAGGTTTATTTAGAAAATTGAATTAAAAGTACAATCAAAAAATTGTTTGTAAAAAAGGTAATGGCATCGGGTGTTATCGAATCCCGTCCTACTAATTTGCTTACATATCGATAAAACTAGTTTAGCTAGACATGATAATTAATGCAAACGGAAATAAACATAAACAGAAAAATGATATAACATGCATAATGAAGGAAATAAAATAAATATTCAATTAATAAGAACCTGGAAAGTAGTACTGAAATTGAATTCTCGAGTAGTTGTCCATAATGTTTGCAGGATTCTACTATGGCGAAATAAAATTGCAGAAAGAAATACAATGCTCTGAACTAAAGGGAAAAAGGAAAGGAAATAAACGAAACAATAAAAAATAGCTTCAATAGAAATTTTGGCAGCACTTCGATATGTTGAAGCCCTCCCCCCCTCAAAGCTGTGAATCTAAGGCCTATTTATAGGAGATGTTTCATTTCTCAACTTCAAGAGATCATGCATGAGTTATGGAGGAAGTGGAAGTAACTTCCTGTAGTCGGTAGTTATAGAGAAAGTGTAGGAAGAAATTAAGTTGAGGGTGTTCGTGGCCACTTCTGTTTTTGATGTTATTCTGATATTTGGTTCATGACGGTCATGGTGAAGCTGTGACGAGTGTGTTGAACGTGATGACCGTGTTGCTCTTGTGATGTCCGTATTGGTCGTGACGATCATGGTGAAGCTGTGACGACCGTCACACTCCCAAAATCTGTTTTTCTTCTCTATTTATTTCTTTCTTCTTTATTTTCCTTCCGTTTCTTCTTCTTTTCTTTCTTTAATCCAAATTCTCCACAATCTATAAAACATAGTAAATTAACCGTATAATAGAACATAAATCAAGATAAATTAACAGTAGTCACAAATAAATTCATGTAAGTCGAGTCAAATAAACGATATAATTTCGCGTTATCGAATACCCCCACACTTAAACCATTGCTTGTCCTCAAGCGATCAACCAACACGGTAAAAAGAAATAAGCATAATTTGAAACAAAGACACGATGAGACTCTACTTATGCAAACCAACCTGAATCATGCCATTATAACTCAACCTATATCTCATGCTCTCTTTCACCCCATTTCTTTCTAGTGCAATCACATTAAGCCCGTTATCCTATACACATTCATGGAAAGTAAACCTGTTAGTGACTATGATCTCATTGTTATTTCATTTTTCTCTGCAAATATGCTTAAGCATCAATTGAACTTAAAGAGTTTGTACCGTTGGGCTAAGTGATCGGGTGAGGAGCACCTAACTTAGAAGGAACATGTCTTTTTATTCATAATTTTTTTTCTTTCTTAATTTCTCCCCTGAGATCATACACTTATTTGCATCGGTTTATTACTTACTGTGTTTAGGATGGTGCTAACTGCATAAATAAACTACTTAGGGATTACTAAAAAGAATTGGAGCTTTAAGGTCTTGGCTAATGGGTACTCAAATTCATTTTGCATATTTAGGGGGTTAAGGGTGTCAGAATGATATCAATTTTATCAAAACTTTCCCAAGTTTTTCTAACATAGCCTGAACAGGCTATATACTCTCAGAGTACCATGTCATGAATCGAAGCAAAAAAATTTTGGAGGTTAAAATTTTGAAAATTTTAAATTATGGGGAAAGTTGAATAATAAGTGAAAACCACGCATAAAGACTCGACAGCACATGCAAAGGCATTGACATAACGTTAAAAACATATAAAATTCCTAAAAGCATGAAATAAAATATAAAACAACAATTCAAACTAAAAAGCGATAAAATAAAAGCGGTAGAGTTCCTCCCCCACACTTAAACCAAACATTGTCCTCAATATTTTAATAAAAGGTGGAAAAAGGAATGATAGAACCTGTATGAACGCTACTGTGTGCCAAATCCTTTATGATCCTGCTCTTGATGTCCATGTCTTCGTTGATCACTTCTACTTCGGCGACGGGCATTTTGAGATACCTTCATTTGTATAATTCTAGAAATAACTCATTATATTACTTGCTTCCGGAGGAATATGACCATGCGAAGAACGAGGAAGAGGTGAGTTACGGACGGGAAAGACATGCTTTCTCCTATCATATTCATCATTGGTGTCACCACCAGCAGTGACATTAGTAGGAATGTCTGCGGGAAGCAACTGATCTCCCATATCACTATCTAGAGAATTTCCGCCTAGATGTGGCCGAGACGAGACATGCAGCGCACTTCCTTATTTTCTGTATATTCAAACAAACAAACATAGAAACATAAAATAAAAAATTCATGTGTTGCCTCCCACGCAGCTCTTTATTTAAAGTTGATAGATTGACGGCTAAGGAGTGCAAGTACGCATGGTGGTTCTTTCGAAAATGGTTCCTCGATCAAACTTTGAATAGTCTTTGGTTTCCATGGCCACTTATCAAGCCATCTCTCATATCCCTCACCTTTTCTTTTCTTTCTTTTGTAGGGTGGTTCATTGTTTTGAACTTGTGGTGGTGGTTCTGGATCTATCCTGAGTATCCTTTTTTCAAATTTGGGCTTAGTTATTTCATCCACCACCTCAAAAGTCAATCTTATCCTTTTGACAGTAATGATAACCCTAGTTTCATGGTCCTCGAGTTTTCTATTTCTATGAAGGACCTTAGACAAAGGTGCATTGGTATGGATATTTTCCAATACCTCCACATATGTTTTGGATTGGGAGTCTACCTTAGCTTCCACAACCCTTTTTGGGAAAGATGCAGGTGGGGTATAGGGAGAAGGAACAACAATATGTGCTTCATTCTCGACCTCTTTGACAACCTCCCTTTCGGGTGGTGTCGGTGGATTTTTCTCAATATGTATGTTTTTCTCACCAAAACTCTCCTCAGACTCATTATCACTCTCCCTAGGATTTTCTATTTATTCTTCATTACTAGTTGTTACAACATCCACATGTCTTTATGGGAAGGGTCATAGAGGTGTTTATGCAAGCAGAGAGGTTTGAGTCTCCAAAGCCTCGCTGTGAATCGCGAGGGAATCAACCATAATGCTCATCTGCTTAAGATTTTCGTTAATTTGAAGATGTTGTTTTCTAAAGACTTCGTTTTGGAAAGTTTATGTCTCCATAAAGAGCTCCATCATAGATTCTATCATAGAGTGAGTAAATGTCACATTAAGTTCTTCTAGTAATAGTTTGAGGTTGGATGTATCAAAAACTTGCGGTTCCTCAAAATATTGGGAGTGGTATTTGTAGAGGGAATTTGGGTGAGAGTGCGTCGTATTGAAATCCTCCAATAATATTTCGAGGTCAGATTTAAGCGGATCCTGTGGCTCCTCAAAATGTTGGGGGTGGTAGTTATAAGAGAAATTTGGGTTATACATAGTAATTGAGATAAGAGTGCCTTAGTCTAAACTATGCAACAACGGAATCACAATATTGACTGTTAGTCCCCGGCAACGGCGCCAAAAACTTGATGCGTCCGTAAGTGCACAGAAATATCGAAGTAATATAAAAGATTTGTCGAACCCACAGACACCAATGTCAACCTACCGTTATCTATTGTTGCGGCATAAAGCTAAGGCTAATGGAATTAGGAAAGTTAAATGCGAATGAAATTAAATTTAAAGGAAATAAAGGCTATTAGTTTTAGAAATATATTGATAAGGGATATCGGTATGCAATGCCTTAGTTATCAGGGATTCGACAGGTCACTGGTGCTTTTTAGTTTTTGCAAATACTTTTCAGGAGAAAATACTCGTTTAAAGACCTTTGTCTCACGCTGGTTATTGACTCGGGTCATAATTTTAAGGCGGAATGTACGCTCTCGCAGTCCCATTCGGGGTTAAAACTACTTTTTGAAAACAAATACATTTTGATTTCTTTTAAAGCGCTTTCGATGTGTTTAAAATCAATGCCTAGTTTTTACTATCCGGTTCAAACCCCACGCTCTCACATGTTGGCTCGAACCTTAATAAGTTTCCCACTCTCATGGAAAAACCATTGTAAATAATTTCTCACTCTCGTGACAAAGGTTTATTTAGAAAAATGAATTAAAAAGTACAACCAAAAAATTGTTTGTAAAAAAGGTAATGGCATCGGGTGTTATTGAATCCCGTCCTACTAATTTGCTTACATACCGATAAAACTAGTTTAGCTAGACATGATAATTAATGCAAACAGAAATAAACATAAACAGAAAAATGATATAACATGCATAATGAAGGAAATAAAATAAATATTCAATTAATAAGAACCTGGAAAGTAGTACTGAAATTGAATTCTCGAGTAGTTCTCCATAATGTTTGCAGGATTCTACTATGGCGAAATAAAATTGCAAAAAGAAATACAATGCTCTGAACTAAAGGGAAAAAGGAAAGGAAATAAACGAAACAATAAAAAATAGCTTCAATAGAAATTTTGGCAGCACTTCGATATGTTGAAGCCCTCCCCCCCTCAAAGCTGTGATTCTAAGGCCTATTTATAGGAGATATTTCATTTCTCAACTTCAAGAGATCATGCATGAGTTATGGAGGAAGTGGAAGTAACTTCCTGTAGTCGGTAGTTATAGAGAAAGTGTAGGAAGAAATTAAGTTGAGGGTGTTCCTGGCCACTTCTTTTTTTAACGTTATTCTGATATTTGGTTCATGACGGTCATGGTGAATCTGTGACGAGCGTGTTGAACGTGATGACCGTGTTGCTCTTGTGATGTCCGTGTTGGTCGTGACGACCGTGGTGAAGCTGTGACGACCGTCACACTCCCAAAATCTGTTTTTCTTCTCTATTTCTTTCTTTCTTCTTTCTTTTCCTTCCATTTCTTCTTCTTTTCTTTCTTTAATCCAAATTCTCCACAATCTGTAAAACATAGTAAATTAACCGTATAATAGAACATAAATCAAGATAAATTAACAGTAGTCGCAAATAAATTCATGTAATTCGAGTCAAATAAACGATATAATTTCGCGTTATCAAATACCCCCACACTTAAACCATTGCTGGTCCTCAAGCGATCAACCAACACGGTAAAAAGAAATAAGCATAATTTGAAACAAAGACACGATGAGACTCTACTTATGCAAACCAACCTGAATCATGCCATTATAACTCAACCTATATCTCATGCTCTCTTTCACCCCATTTCTTTCTAGTGCAATCACATTAAGCCCGTTATCCTATACACATTCATGGAAAGTAAACCTGTTAGTGACTATGATCTCATTGTTATTTCATTTTTCTCTGCAAATATGCTTAAGCATCAATTGAACTTAAAGAGTTTGTACCGTTGGGCTAAGTGATCGGGTGAGGAGCACCTAACTTAGAAGGAACATGTCTTTTTATTCATAAATTTTTTTCTTTCTTAATTTCTCCCCTGAGATCATACACTTATTTGCATCGGTTTATTACTTAGTGTGTTTAGGATGGTGCTAACTGCATAAATAAACTACTTAGGGATTACTAAAAAGAATTGGAGCTTTAAGGTCTTGGCTAATGGGTACTCAAATTAATTTTGCATATTTAGGGGGTTAAGGGTGTCAGGATGATATCAATTTTATCAAAACTTTCCCAAGTTTTTCTAACATAGCCTGAACAGGCTATATACTCTCAGAGTACCATGTCATGAATCGAAGCAAAAAAATTTTGGAGGTTAAAATTTTGAAAATTTTAAATTGTGGGGAAAGTTGAATAACAAGTGAAAACCACGCATAAAGACTCGACAGCACATGCAAAGGCATTGACATAACGTTAAAAACATATAAAATTCCTAAAAGCATGAAATAAAATATAAAACAACAATTCAAACTAAAAAGCGATAAAATAAAAGCGGTAGAGTTCCTCCCCCACTCTTAAACCAAACATTGTCCTCAATATTTTAATAAAAGGTGGAAAAAGGAAAGATAGAACCTGTATGAACGCTACTGCGTGCCAAAACCTTTATGATCCTGCTCTTGATGTCCATGTCTTCGTTGATCACTTCTACTTCGGCGATGGGCATTTTGAGATACCTTCATTTGTATAATTCTAGAAATAACTCATTATATTACTTGCTTCCGGAGGAATATGACCATGCGAAGAACGAGGAAGAGGTGAGTTACGGACGGGAAAGACATGCTCTCTCCTATCATATTCATCATTGGTGTCACCACCAGCAGTGACATTAGTAGGAATGTCTGCGGGAAGCAACTGATCTCCCAGATCACTATCTAGAGAATTTTCGCCTAGATGTGGCCGAGACGTGACATGCAATGCACTTCCTTATTTTCTGTATATTCAAACAAACAAACATAGAAACATAAAATAAAAACTTCATGTGTTGCCTCCCACGCAGCGCTTTATTTGACGTTGATAGATTGACGGCTAAGGAGTGCAAGTATGCATGGTGGTTCTTTCGAGAATGGTTCCTCGATCGAACTTTGAATAGTCTTTGGTTTCCATGGCCACTTATCAAGCCATCTCTCATATCCCTCACCTTTTCTTTTCTTTCTTCTGTAGGGTGGTTCATTGTTTTTAACTTGTGGTGGTGGTTCTGGATCTATCCTGAGTATCCGTTTTTCAAATTTTGGCTTAGTTATTTCATCCACCACCTCAAAAGTCAATCTTATCCTTTTGACAGTAATGATAACCCTAGTTTCATGGTCCTCGAGTTTTCTTTTTCTATGAAGGACCTTAGACAAAGGTGCATTGGTGTGGATATTTTCCAATACCTCCACATATGTTTTGGATTGGGAGTCTACCTTAGCTTCCACAACCCTTTTTGGGACAGAAGCAGGTGGGGTATAGGGAGAAGGAGCAACAATATGTGCTTCATTCTCTACCTCTTTGACAACCTCCCTTTCGGGTGGTGTCGGTGGATTTTTCTCAATATGTAAGTTTTTCTCACCAAAACTCTCCTCAGACTCATTATCACTCTCCCTAGGATTTTCTATTTGTTCTTCATTACTAGTTGTTACAACATCCACATGTCTTTATGGGAAGGGTCATAGAGGTGTTTGTGTAAGCAGAGAGGTTTGAGTCTCCAAAGCCTCGCTGTGAATCGCGAGGGAATCAACCATAATGCTCATCTGCTTAAGATTTTCGTTAATTTGAAGATGTTGTTTTCTAAAGACTTCGTTTTGGAAAGTTTGTGTCTCCATAAAGAACTCCATCATAGATTCTATCATAGAGTGAGTAAATGTCACATTAAGTTCTTCTAGTAATAGTTTGAGGTTGGATGTATCAAAAACTTGCGGTTCCTCAAAATATTGGGAGTGGTATTTGTAGAGGGAATTTGGGTGAGAGTGCGTCGTATTGAAATCCTCCAATAATATTTCGAGGTCAGATTTAAGCGGATCCTGTGGCTCCTCAAAATGTTGGGGGTGGTAGTTATAAGAGAAATTTGGGTTATACATAGTAATTGAGATAAGAGTGCCTTAGTCTAAACTATTCAACAACGGAATCACAATATTGACTGTTGGTCCCCGACAACGGCGCCAAAAACTTGATGCGTCCGTAAGTGCACAGAAATATCGAAGTAATATAAAAGATTTGTCGAACCCACAGAGACCAATGTCAACCTACTGTTATCTATTGTTGCGGCATAAAGCTAAGGCTAATGGAATTAGGAAAGTTAAATGCGAATGAAATTAAATTTAAAGGAAATAAAGGCTATTAGTTTTAGAAATATATTGATAAGGGATATCGGTATGCAATGCCTTAGTTATCGGGGATTCGACAGGTCACTGGTGCTTTTTAGTTTTTGCAAATACTTTTTAGGAGAAAATATTCGTTTAAAGACCTTTGTCTCACGCTGGTTATTGACTCGGGTCATAATTTTAAGGCGGAATGTACGGTCTCGCAGTCCCATTCGGGGTTAAAACTAGTTTTTGAAAACAAATACATTCTGATTTCTTTTAAAGCGCTTTCGCTGTATTTAAAATAAATGCCTAGTTTTTACTATCCGGTTCAAACCCCACGCTCTCACATGTTGGCTCGAACCTTAAAAAGTTTCCCACTCTCATGGAAAAACCATTGTAAATAATTTCTCACTCTCGTGACAAAGGTTTATTTAGAAAATTGAATTAAAAAGTACAACCAAAAAATTGTTTGTAAAAAAGGTAATGGCATCGGGTGTTATCGAATCCCGTCCTACTAATTTGCTTACATACCGATAAAACTAGTTTAGCTAGACATGATAATTAATGCAAACGGAAATAAAATTAAACAGAAAAATGATATAACATGCATAATGAAGGAAATAAAATAAATATTCAATTGATAAGAACCTGGAAAGTAGTACTGAAATTGAATTCTCGAGTAGTTCTCCCAATGTTTGCAGGATTCTACTATGGCGAAATAAAATTGCAGAAAGAAATACAATGCTGTGAACTAAAGGGAAAAAGGAAAGGAAATAAACGAAACAATAAAAAATAGCTTCAATAGAAATTTTGGCAGCACTTCGATATGTTGAAGCCCTCCCCCCCCCCTCAAAGCTGTGAATCTAAGGCCTATTTATAGGAGATATTTCATTTCTCAACTTCAAGAGATCATGCATGAGTTATGGAGGAAGTGGAAGTAACTTCCTGTAGTCGGTAGTTATAGAGAAAGTGTAGGAAGAAATTAAGTTGAGGGTGTTCGTGGCCACTTCTTTTTTTGACGTTATTCTGATATTTGGTTCATGACGGTCATGGTGAAGCTGTGACGAGCGTGTTGAACGTGATGATCGTGTTGCTCTTGTGATGTCCGTGTTGGTCGAGACGACCGTGGTGAAGCTGTGACGACCGTCACACTCCCAAAATCTGTTTTTCTTCTCTATTTCTTTCTTTCTTCTTTCTTTTCCTTCCATTTCTTTTTCTTTTCTTTCTTTAATCCAAATTCTCCATAATCTATAAAACATAGTAAATTAATCGTATAATAGAACATAAATCAAGATAAATTAACAGTAGTCGCAAATAAATTCATGTAAGTCGAGTCAAATAAACGATATAATTTCGCGTTATCAAATACCCCCACACTTAAACCATTGCTGGTCCTCAAGCGATCAACCAACACGGTAAAAAGAAATAAGCATAATTTGAAACAAAGACACGATGAGACTCTACTTATGCAAACCAACCTGAATCATGCCATTATAACTCAACCTATATCTCATGCTCTCTTTCACCCCATTTCTTTCTAGTGCAATCACATTAAGCCCGTTATCCTATACACATTCATGGAAAGTAAACCTGTTAGTGACTATGATCTCATTGTTATTTCATTTTTCTCTGCAAATATGCTTAAGCATCAATTGAACTTAAAGAGTTTGTACCGTTGGGCTAAGTGATCGGGTGAGGAGCACCTAACTTAGAAGGAACATGTCTTTTTATTCATAAATTTTTTTCTTTCTTAATTTCTCCCCTGAGATCATACACTTATTTGCATCGGTTTATTACTTAGTGTGTTTAGGATGGTGCTAACTGCATAAATAAACTACTTAGGGATTACTAAAAAGAATTGGAGCTTTAAGGTCTTGGCTAATGGGTACTCAAATTAATTTTGCATATTTAGGGGGTTAAGGGTGTCAGGATGATATCAATTTTATCAAAACTTTCCCAAGTTTTTCTAACATAGCCTGAACAGGCTATATACTCTCAGAGTACCATGTCATGAATCGAAGCAAAAAAATTTTGGAGGTTAAAATTTTGAAAATTTTAAATTGTGGGGAAAGTTGAATAACAAGTGAAAACCACGCATAAAGACTCGACAGCACATGCAAAGGCATTGACATAACGTTAAAAACATATAAAATTCCTAAAAGCATGAAATAAAATATAAAACAACAATTCAAACTAAAAAGCGATAAAATAAAAGCGGTAGAGTTCGTCCCTCACACTTAAACCAAACATTGTCCTCAATATTTTAATAAAAGGTGGAAAAAGGAAAGATAGAACCTGTATGAACGCTACTGCGTGCCAAATCCTTTATGATCCTGCTCTTGATGTCCATGTCTTCGTTGATCACTTCTACTTCGGCGACGGGCATTTTGAGATACCTTCATTTGTATAATTCTAGAAATAACTCATTATATTACTTGCTTCCGGAGGAATATGACCATGCGAAGAACGAGGAAGAGGTGAGTTACGGACGGGAAAGACATGCTCTCTCCTATCATATTCATCATTGGTGTCACCACCAACAGTGACATTAGTAGGAATGTCTGCGGGAAGCAACTGATCTCCCAGATCACTATCTAGAGAATTTTCGCCTAGATGTGGTCGAGACGTGACATGCAGTGCACTTCCTTATTTTCTGTATATTCAAACAAACAAACATAGAAACATAAAATAAAAACTTCATGTGTTGCCTCCCACGCAGCACTTTATTTAACGTTGATAGATTGACGGCTAAGGAGTGCAAGTACGCATGGTGGTTCTTTCGATAATGGTTCCTCGATCGAACTTTGAATAGTCTTTGGTTTCCATGGCCACTTATCAAGCCATCTCTCATATCCCTCACCTTTTCTTTTCTTTCTTCTGTAGGGTGGTTCATTGTTTTGAACTTGTGGTGGTGGTTCTGGATCTATCCTGAGTATCCGTTTTTCAAATTTGGGCTTAGTTATTTCATCCACCACCTCAAAAGTCAATCTTATCCTTTTGACAGTAATGATAACCCTAGTTTCATGGTCCTCGAGTTTTCTTTTTCTATGAAGGACCTTAGACAAAGTTGCATTGGTGTGAATATTTTCCAATACCTCCACATATGTTTTAGATTGGGAGTCTACCTTAGCTTCCACAACCCTTTTTGGGAAAGAAGCATGTGGGGTATAGGGAGAAGGAGCAACAAATTGTGCTTCATTCTCTACCTCTTTGACAACCTCCCTTACGGGTGGTGTCGGTGGATTTTTCTCAATATGTATGTTTTTCTCACCAAAACTCTCCTCAGACTCATTATCACTCTCCCTAGGATTTTCTATTTGTTCTTCATTACTAGTTGTTACAAAATCCACATGTCTTTATGGGAAGGGTCATAGAGGTGTTTGTGTAAGCAGAGAGGTTTGAGTCTCCAAAGCCTCGCTGTGAATCGTGAGGGAATCAACCATAATGCTCATCTGCTTAAGATTTTCGTTAATTTGAAGATGTTGTTTTCTAAAGACTTCGGCTTGGAAAGTTTGTGTCTCCATAAAGAGCTCCATCATAGATTCTATCATAGAGTGAGTAAATGTCACATTAAGTTCTTCTAGTAATAGTTTGAGGTTGGATGTATCAAAAACTTGCGGTTCCTCAAAATATT
>OZ012741.1:415521443-415557675 GCA_963859935.3 Lathyrus sativus | reverse complement strand
GAAAGGTCTATGTTCCAGACCATTAGAATTACTTCATATTGATCTGTTTGGACCAGTGAAAACTGCATCCATCAGAGGCAAGAAGTATGGATTAGTCATTGTTGATGACTATAGTAGATGGACATGGGTAAAGTTCCTAAAACACAAGGATGAGTCACATTATGTGTTCTTTGACTTCTGCAAACAAGTCCAGAATGAAAAAGATTTCAAAATTATAAAAGTCAGAAGTGATCATGGTGGTGAATTGAAAACAAATATTTTGAAAAATATTTTAATGAAAATGGCATTGCTCATGATTTTTCCTGTCCTAGAACTCCACAACAGAATGGAGTTGTAGAGAGGAAAAATAGAACTCTGCAAGAAATGGCCAGAACCATGATCAATGAGACTAATCTGGCAAAGCACTTTGGGCAGAAGCAATCAACACAGCATGTTACATTCAGAACAGAGTGTCTGTAATACCTCTTCTGGAAAAGACTCCCTAAGAATTATGGAGGAACAGAAAGCCCAACATTGCTTATTTTCATCCTTTTGGATGTATTTGTTATATGTTGAACACTAAAGAGAATCTTAGCAAGTTTGATTCTAAAGCACAGAAGTGTTTCATGCTTGGATATTCTGAACGCTCTAAGGGCTACAGAGTATACAATACTGAAACACAGATTGTGGAAGAATCTATACATGTTAGATTTGATGATAAGCTTGGCATTAAAAAGCCAAAGCAGTTGAAAGTTCTGCAGATAGAGAAGTAGTCTTCACAGACTCTGAAGGCTCAGAGGCAGACAAAGCTCAAGTGAAGGAACCAGAAGCAACGCCAGATGCAATTCCTTTGACTTCTCAGATGAACAACTTAAATATTTCTGAAGAATCAACTGTTAGAGGATCATCTTCCAGAATCAAAGCTTCCTCATCCAGAGAATGTGATCATTGGAAAGAAGGATGACCCTATCAGAACAAGATCCTTCCTCAGATCCTCTAAAGCATCATTATTTGGACTGGTGTCAGTAATTGAACCAACCACTATGGATGAAGCTCTGCAAGACAATGACTGGATTATTGCCATGCAAGAAGAGCTAAATCAATTCACTAGAAATGATGATGTGGGACTTAGTTCCAAGACCAAAAGGAATTCAACATAATTGGAACTAAATGGTGTCTTCAGAAACAAGCTTAATGAGAAAGGAGAAGTTGAAAGAAATAAGGCAAGGCTTGTGCTCAAGGGTACAGTCAACAAGACGTATTAATTACACTGAAACTTATGCTCCAGTGGCAAGGTTAGAATCTATACGCCTTCTTATTCATTTGTTGCACAATATAAACATCACTTTATATCAGATGGATGTTAAAAGTGCCTTTCTAAATGGTATTATAGAAGAACAAGTTTATGTTCACCAGCCTCCTGGTTTTGTGAGTGAAAAATTTCCAGAACATGTTTTATAAACTAAAGAAATCTCTGTATGGTTTAAAACAAGCTCCAGAGCTTGGTATGAGAGATTAAGTAATTTTCTTTTGGAGAAAAACTTCATCAGAGGCAAAGTGGACACAACACTCTTTTGTAAAACATTTAAGAAAGATCTCTAATATGTCAAATATATATGGATGATATTATATTTGGATCTACCAATACTATGCTGGAAAGGAGTTTGCTCAATGTATACAGGCAGAATTTGAAATGAGCATGATGGAGAATAGAGATTCTATCTGGGAATTCAAGTCAACCAAACTCCAGAGTGCACTTACATACATCATACCAAATATGTTAAAGAACTTCTGAAGAAATTTAACATGACTGAGAGTAAGATGGCAAGACTCTCATGCATCCAACTAGTATACTAGGCAAGGAAGAAGTAAGTAAGAAAGTGGATCAGAAACTCTACAGAGGTATGATAGGATCGCTTCTCTACTTAACTGCTTCTAGACCTGACATTCTGTTCAGTGTTATGCTTATGTGCAAGATTCCAATCAGATCCTAGAGAATCTCACTTAACTGCTGTTAAGAGGATTCTAAGGTATCTGAAAGGTACTACTACTCGTGGGTCTGTGTTACAGAAGATCTGATAAATATACATTAGTTGGATTCTATGATGCTGACTATGCTGGAGACAGAGTAGAGCGTAAAAGTACTTCTGGAAGCTGTCAGTTCCTTGGAAGTCATCTGATCTCATGGTACAAGCAAGAAGCAACCCATAATTGCACTTTCTACAACAGAGGCAGAATACATTGTTGCTGCTGGATGTAGCACGCAGATGCTCTGGTATGAAGAGTCAATTAGAGGACTATCAGATCTTTGAGAGTAATGTATCTATCTTTTGTGATAATACTTCTGCTATATGCTTGTCTAAAAATCCAATTTTACACTCTCAGTCAAAGCATATAGAAATTAAACATCATTTTATCAGAGACTATGTTCCGAAGGGTATTATAAACTTAGCTTTTGTTGATTCAGATCATCAATGGACTGATATTTTTACAAAACCCCCTTGCTGAAGATAGGTTCAAGTTTATTCTGAAAAATATTGGTATGGATTTTTGTCCAGAATAATATTTATCAGAGGCAAACTTCTCAAATGCAAAATGTTTAATGCTCTGAAGTATTTCATCTGTTAATTTATTCATTTTTCTTGAATTATTTTACTTGTGAAAATCTGAGCTAACAGTGCTCAGAGGATCTGAACGTTGGCTAACGTTTCATTTCTCAAGAGATTTCAGAAGCACAAGCAAGCAAACACGTGTAGCTCAGAAACTGGAAAGGTAGAGTGCACTTTACTGAATTAACGTTGAAGTATTGCTTTGAAAATTTGATTTTTCTTGATTTTCCCCCCATCTGTCAGAATCATAATTGTTGTGCAATGATGTTTTTACTTTTTCATTTAATGCTATGTGAAGCGTGCTTATGTGATTGTTTGTGTGCCTGATTTTATCTATAAATACCATAAATCACACCATTTCACACTTTTCACTTCACGAACCTTTTTATGCATTTCTGTCTTCTCTTTGCTCTTCACCTAAACCCTAAACCTAAAACCTCTCTCTCAAGAACAACAATTGCATCTTCTTCATCAACATCTGCTCAGATGCAATCAACCACTGTTGAAGCTTACAAGGAACCTGTGAGAACTCTTCTCACTCCAACTATAGAACTAGAAGTTCTGAGTGAATGCTTCATAGATTTTGAGTCCATTGAAGAAATGGATTTAATCTTTCTTCAACCATTCAAACTCAGAGTTGGACAAAGTATTTTGACAGGCTTATGGTCCTGTTTATCCAACTTTGGTGAAAGAATTCTGGATACATGCTCAGGTGTGCCCTAAATTCATCCATTCTTCTGTCCTTGGAAAGGAGATTGTGATTACTGAGAAGCTAATCAGACAACTCATTGGGTACTCTGAAACTGATGGTGAAACCAGTCTACCAATCTGCTCGTGTGGATCTTGCTGATGTGTTTCCAGAAGTTACTATTTCTGGGGAACCAACAAGCAAAGTAAGGACTGAAGCCAGTCTACAGGATCTGGGCCAGATTTCATGAGTTCCATCTTTCACAGAAAATCATCAATTCCCCAGATTATGTCAGTGCTGAACAACTATACTTTATGTTCTGTATGAGCAATGGAAAGCAAGGTGGACTTGCCTTATCTTCTGTTCAGTCACCTTCTGAATCATATAAAGGAAACAAGAGAAGAAAAAAGAGTCAAAACTAGAAAAGTTAGGAATTGGATTCCTATGGGTAGACTGATATCAGACATTCTAACAGAGAATGGTCTTGTGAATATCTGTATGATACTGGATTGACAGAGGATCTGTCATATGTCATAGGTTCTGTCATCAATGGCAATACTCTGAAGAGGATGAAAGTCATCACAGAGCTTGCCAGCAAACCTAAGAAAATTGCTACTAAGGATGTCAGCAACAGAAGGATTCCTGTTGAAGATTTTCCAATGTTCAGTGCTAACGTACCCAGGGAGATCATCTTATCCTACATAGCTGATTGTCTGTTAAATGGTATTCCTCTGCCTGTGAACATCATCCAGAAGGAAGGAGAAAGTTCTGCCTAATCTTGTTAGAGAAAGGCGTTCAAAGAAGATTGCTGAAGAAGGATCAGAGGCTCAGCCAAAGAGAAAAGCTTCTGAAGCTGCTGTTAAGTCTCAAAAGGTAAAGAAAGTGAAACCCACTCCTCCAGAGGCAAGTTTGGAAGACATAAGAGAAACTATCAAACAGGTATTAACATCTGATCCAACTCCAACCATTCACTCTCCATTACCTTCACCTCCTCCATCACCTTCTAGA
This sequence comes from Lathyrus sativus, assembly GCA_963859935.3. Taxonomy (NCBI): domain Eukaryota; kingdom Viridiplantae; phylum Streptophyta; class Magnoliopsida; order Fabales; family Fabaceae; genus Lathyrus; species Lathyrus sativus. Next base: position 415,553,391 of record OZ012741.1, on the reverse strand, counting down.
CCACAATCATCTGTACCACCATCATCTGGAATTCATACATCTGAACCCCCTCCATCTTAAACTACACCTTCTCAACCATCTTCTATACAAACTCCATTTGAACCACCTCAAACAGAAACACAACCAGAACATCAACAACAAGAACCACCTCAGCCAGAACCTCAACAAAAACAACAACTACAACCTCAACAACAACAACAACTACAACCAGAATAGCAACAACAACTGCCAGAACATCAATCTCAACCTATTTCATCTGAACATCCCTCAATAATAGAACAACTGTTACCTGTTCCAGAACCCTCAAATGAAATTCTTGATTTGGAACCACTTGCAACCATGGTTATCTTGTCATCCACCTCATGCCACTCCACTGAATCATCTGATTTTGAATCAGAAGTTCATTCACCCTCTTGTTTACACATTCCTGATCCATTCAAACCTGCATTTTCTGATCTATCAGCACCTGACCAAATAAATCGTAGACTTTCACTTCGTTCAAAATTCAATCTCCTCAGATTTTCAACATTCATCATCTGAAGCTGAAATTTCACCAACCCCCTACACCTCAACTCACCATACCACAACCATCTGGACCTCAACCATCTGAACCACAACCCATCTGCATCTCAACCATCTGAACAACCACCATCTGATCCAACACCTCCTAACACCACTTGTGAACAACCTCAGCCAAACTCTGAATCTGCTGAGAAAGTGACTCTTGAGGAATTTCTTTACCCAACCCTAGATCAGATGTTGATAAACTGTTTGAAAATTTCAAAAAGGAAGTTTGTATGGGGATTGCACGTGTGAAGAAGAGTGTCTGTTCAGTATAGATCCTGTTAAGTCTGAAGCTGCTTGGATAAATTTATCTCTAAGTTCAACGTGGTGGCCTCTCATCTCAAGAAAGTCTGTGCTGAAGATGCTAAGGCAAAGTTTGCTGAGTTGGTAAGACAGACTCTGATGAGCATTCCCAAACCACCAGTGCTGCTTCTGGAAGCTGCTCCTGCTGAAGACTCTCCATCGAAGATGTTGCATCTGATATGGACATTGATGCGTCTGCATCTAAAGTGAAGGCTGACAATTCAGAACTTGTGAAAGAGGTTAAGGAAATCAAGTCCTGGATGATCAAACAAGAACAAACCACTGAAGAGATTTAAGACTTGGATGGCCAAGCAAGAAGAGTCTACTACAAAGATCACAGATCTTCTGACCCTGATTGCATCTCGCCAACCTTAGTTTTTTTTCATTTTTTTCATGCACTTTTGTTTGCATCCATCTTATTTTGCTTATGTTTTTATCATCTGTTATGAGAATCATCTGATTGAATGATAATGTTTGTTCTGTTTTTCTTCTATTATCATTTCTGTCTTTACACATCTTTTTGATTATGACAAAAAGGGGGAGAAAAAGGAATCTGATTGTTCAATCCATAAGCAAATACTAAAACAAATTCAGACATATTATTAACTATCTTTGAATTTAAGTCTTTCAGATTCTATTGTTTCATCTGACAAAATAAATTCATTGAAGTTATCCTGAGAATTACCCAACCAGACTCTGATTCTTGAAGCAAATTGTACTCTGAGTCTAAACGCAAAACCAAACTCTGTGTTTGAAAGAAGTCATCAGACTCTGATTAACCAGACTTTGTGTTTGAAAGAAGTCACCAGACTCTGATTCTGAAATACACTCAAGCAAAAAAGGGAAGTATTCTTTTCCTTAGAGTATTCATTTCAGGGGAGATTCTTAATCTCAGGGGGAGATATAATTATTGTTTTTTTATGGAACAAAATTTCTCATGTTTTGTCATCATCAAAAGGAGGAGATGTAAGAACACAGATTGTTTCTTAGTAATATCTCTATGTTTTAATGATAACTCTTATGAAATTTTGTATTAAAGAATTATATACTCTAAAATTGGTTCATGAATATTTGCTGCAGATGATTAAAGTATATATACATCCAAGAGCAAATTAATCTGAACATGGAACTATGGAAGGCTCTGAAGAGTCAGAATCATCTTATAGAAGAATTTGAGCGTTGTCTGCAGAAGGATCTGAAGCAGAAGCTACAGAAGGATCTGAAGCAGAAGCTACAGAAGAATCTGAAGTAGAAGCTGCAGAAGGATCTGAAGCAGAAGACTCTAATAGATCTGATGACTCTGAAGCATTGAAGAACTTTGTATGAGAGTTAAGAAGCACAGTTTTTCAGAAGACTCTGAGAGTACTACACGCTGCATGTACTGAGGATCTGATTCATAAAACTCTGCTCTGATAGAACTACACGCTAAAGCACACTTGCTGCAATACTCTGATTCAGCAAAATCTGATGGGCATCCAAGACTCTGATCATGCAAAATCTGATGGTTACTTTGCTGAAAAGAAATACTTGTTGAAGAAGAATTCAAAGTAATATCTTTGATTTGGCTCAACGAATCTTTCCTCTTTCATGCTTGACACTAGAACACAGACCAAAAGCATTTCTCTGTGCATTCTACTTCCAGGAAAGGTCATGTGATGTAAAGACAAAAAGGTTCAGGCCTTTTCAGTACACAACCTCCAACGTCAAGACTTTGTGGACTACTGTGCATATAAAAGCAAGTCTTCCTCATCTTCTTCAAAAGTGAAAAAAAGAACCAACGAATCTGTGATAGAAAACTCTTACAAGCTCTCATAAAATATTCTTGTTGTTGAGTTTATTCTTTTGTTCTAACATTAAGTGAAAAATCACTGTTGTGATAAAGCTTGTTAGAAGCATTTCAAACACTTGTATTAATCTTACATTTCATTGTAATAGTTCCTTAAGAAGATCCAGTTGGGATCAGTAGTTCTTGAGAAGACTTTGAACAGTTGTGCTTAGTGCTTATTATTGTAATCAGTTGATTAAATAGTGGATTAAGTCCTTGTTTGAGAAAGGCAAATCACTCTAGATAGGATGGACTGGAGTAGTTGAGTTCAACGAACCAGGATAAAAATACTTGAGTTTTTACTTCTAAGTTTTATCTTCATACTTATTCAAGCCCCCCTTCTAAGTATTTTCTCACCATCAGATATTTCATTTCTCAACTTCCAGAGATCATGCATGAGTTATGGAGGAAATGGGAGTAACTTCCTGTAGTGGTAGTTAGTAGAGAAGTGTAGGAAGAAATTAAGTTGAGGGTGTTCGTGGCCACTTCTGTTTTGGACATTTTTCTGATATTTGGTTCATGACGGTCGTGGTGAAGCTGTGACGAGCGTGTTGAACGTGATGCCCGTGTTGCTCTTGTGACGTCCGTGTTGGTCGTGACCACCGTGGTGAAGCTGTGACGACCGTCACACTCCCAAAATCAGTTTTTCTTCTCTATTTCTTTCTTTCTTCTTTCTTTTCCTTCTATTTCTTCTTCTTTTCTTTCTTTAATCCAAATTCTCCACAACCTGCAAAACATAATAAATTAACCGTATAATAGAACATAAATCAAGATAAATTAACAATATTCGCAAATAAATTCATGTAAGTCAAGTCAAATAAACGATATAATTTCGCGAGCATAATTCCCTCAGTCTTCCGTTTCCCCCTAACCTTTCCTGTAGTCGAACTACGACGCTCTGATTTCTCATTCTCGTCCTAATGAGCATACGTAGGCACAAGGGCCCCAATCCTTGGTGAGCACCCTATCCTATAACCATCATGTTTTCCCTACCACCTTTATCCTTTTATAGTATCGTTTAGAATTTAGCATTAACAAGAGAACAACTAAGCTTAGCTAACGCTCATCACAATCTGAATTAAGAGGTTCCCGTTGAGTACAACGGACGTGAGGGGTGCTAATACCTTCCCTTGCGTAACCGACTCCCGAACCCGAACATTAGGCTACGACGGCCGTGTTCCTTTCATTTTTAAGAGGTTTTCTTGATATTTTCCTCTCCCATTCATTCGGGATAAATAAAGTTCGGTGGCGACTCTGTTGACCCGCAATTTCGCGCCTTTAGCGCGAGGGTCGTATTGTTCGAATGAATTTTCAAGGTGCGACAGCTGGCGACTCTGCTGAGGATATTTGGTTCATGCAAGAGAGAGTAGAGCCTAGCCTAAGATCATGCTCAAAACATCAAAACAACTAGTCCTCATCGGACTCGGTCTCCTCATCATCCAACTCAACCTCTTATCTAGACTCTGAACCAGAATCAGAAACAACCTCATCATCATCACCTGCATCCTCAGCGTCATCAATGCCAGCTACATCCTTCCCCTCTCTAGAGAATTGTCTGGCCTCAGGCCAACCAGCATGAGCTAGGAACTACTCCCTAGTCATGATCAAATGTTGCACGTAGGCTCACGGTAGTGTACCTGTAAAACCTGCATAGAGTCATGTATATCAATCATGACACACTGAGTAGTTGCCATCCAATCCCAGTTATAGTTGCAGATTTCCCTCTGAAATAGGTCAAAGCCTTGGGATTCTGCAACTCCAAAACCTGAAGCCTTTGTTGCTCTTATACCTGTATCGGTCTATGTCCTCCTCTCAACCTCTTAGGCTTACAGAACTTGTCTGAATAATTGTCATCAATAGAAGCTAGAATGGTAACCTAATGGCGGGAGGGTAGCTTCACCCTCGAATGCACACATAAAGCCATTATCAAACATGGGAAAACCAAAGGGAAATTAGCTCGCGCCCCTGGTTTAATACTGTTTTCAACCACTTAACGCATCTCGTCAGCAATGAACTAAGGCACATCAATTTGTGTATCTATTAATATGCTATGGATTAAGTGAGCAACTGGTATAGTTACAATAAAGGTATGTGTCCTTGGCTTAATGTTTGTTAAGACCAAGAGTAGCTCCAGCTGTGCTAAGGGACGCATATCCTTCCTATGGTATTTCCTTGCAACCCCATATGGGTTAAGTTCCACCGACTTTCCTTCCAACAATAAAGCATCAGAAATCTCCTCAATATCTCTATTCAACCTCAAGTTCCTGTGATACTCATCCAACTCATCTTCCCCCAAGGTAAGAGGTTTACCCAACTGTCGCGGTGAAATTTGGATACCAAACTATTGATTAGTTTGAATCTTTAATTCATTTACAACCGTCTTTGATTTATCCGAAGGAAAGGTTAAAGGAAGGAAACCCTATTTTGCATTGTAAACACAACGCGGGGAGAGATCTAAGGTTCGGGGGTTGGTTAAACTTAGGGAAGGTACTAGCATCCTAAGTTTCTGTAGTACTCTACAGGAACCTCTTGTTTTATGTTGTTTATTGCCAAGTTATTTGCTTAAGGATAATATGAATGGTTAAAGGTGAAGAGAAAGACCTAAGGGGGTTAGTCCTAAGTATACTCGCCAAGACGTCGCATCTTGTGCTTACATATCCTGATGGGAATGGAATCAGAGTATCTGTAGTTCCCCTCGAAAGGGAGGTTAGAAACATCTTGACTGTGGTCAAGGTTTCAAGGGGAATAAACGCACCTTAAGGACACGCTTATGCGGAGTGCGGGAACTCCAAACTTCTACGTTGAATTGTTAAGTTGAAATTAGGGTTAGGTTAGGGATTCCACGGCGGGAAACCCTAAAATGAGTGCGGCGACTCTTTGACCTAATGCTAGGGGTAATTTGGTATTTTTTTTTGCGGCGAGGCATTTGTGAAAATTAGGGTTTGAAGTTTGTAGTTTTGAGGACTATTGGCGCGGCGGCCAAACAGTTAGACCTAATCCTTCGGAGGTGTAAGGTGACAGATTGATGGTGATGAAAATATGAGAAATTTAAATCATACAGACAACGGAAATTAAAGTGCGGAAAGATAAACGCGATTATTTATTCGCGAAATTACATCCCATAAGCAGTTACAACTATAATAAAATATTAATCAATGATAAACGAATTTAAAAGTGATCAACTGGAAGAAAAAAACAAACAGAGAATGTTAGTACGATTAGGCAGAAATACAATGGATAATGAAGCAGTGAAGAAAAAGATGTAAATTTAGAGTTTTTATTGTTTTGAAAAAAAAGTTCTGAATTTAATTTATAAAAAAAAGAGAAAAATAACATTAGTTTTTAAAAAGGATAAACTTTTAATCTTGAAATTTGTTTTAATTTTAATCTTAAAAAAAAAAGTTTTGAATTTTTATTTAAAAAGGTTTTAAGTTATTTATTTTTTTTAAAAAAAGAGTTTTAGTTTTCTTATTCTGAAAAAAAAAGTTTTAATTTTATATAAAAAAAAAGTTTGTTTATTCACAAGAATTTAATTTTATTTATTTTAAAAAAACAGAACTTAGTTAAAAAAAATCATTATTTAAAACACAAAAAAATAAATAAAATGAAACAACTTAAAAAAAGGGGGTTGGGCCGGTCATCACTTCCGGACCCAACCCGGTTCGCGCGAAGAAAAGGAAGGGGTAACCCTTAGGGTTTTGGAAGCCCTTCTCATTTTCGCTGCGCCGCTTTTGTTTCCCTTCGTCTCCCATGGCCGTTTTCTCCGATCTTCACTTACGATGTCCTTTCTCTCGTCCTCTCTATATTGAAAATCTGAAAACCTTCAACATTAAACCGTTAAATGTAAAATGCGATGAACTCATGGCTTACGTTTTGGTGCTGCGATCGGTGATTTCCGGTGAGATTCGACGAGGCGATGATGTGAGAAGCTGAGCCTCAGGAAGGAGGTTTGCTCGTCGTTGGAATGAACGACGCCGGTGAACCCTCGTTTCCGGCTATTTTGCGTTTTGGCGAGGAATTTTGATGATCTCTCTATCGCCGCTCTTGCGCTACCGTTCGCTTCGTCTCTATCTCGTCTTTCGTACGCGGTCGCTAGCGTTTTAACGAGGTGATCCCATTCCTTTTTATATCCTTTTGACCTTCATGATATTCGTGGGCTTTTTGGATTTACGTTTCACTTTGGGCATTGATTTTTCAGAAACCCTATTTTTAGATTTGATTGAAGTTTGATACGATTTCCTTCCTTTTCTGGTACTGATTAGATTGGATTTTCTGAATCTTCTTAAAACAATCTGAATTTATTTTGATCCTCTTCAAACAAACCGGATTCGTTTTGATTTGTGGATATCCAGTTTCTTCGTTTCCTCGATTGGATTGAATTGGATTTCTCTGACATGCTTTGGATTTGGATAACTGGATTCACGTTGGTTTTTCTGATGCAGGTCTTTCAGTATGGTTTTGATGTTCATGACAGCTTTGTCGTCCACATGATTACGAACTCGATTCTGATTGTTTGATTTAAGATGGTTTCAATTATCCCTTGGCTGAGATGTGACCGTGAACTGGGCCATGATGTTGATGAACTGAGCCTTGAGCTTCTGTGCCTCGATTTTCCTACGCGACCCTGGGATTACTGTGACTGATATGAACTGGTTCTGCTGTTTGAACTTGTTCTCCTCTTTTCCAGATTGAACTGTTTTTTACTGCTTTCTTCTGGTATGATCTCATTCAGTTTGGATTGGGAAACAGATTTGTTTTGGATTCACCCGGGTTTTGGACATGGTTTCTTTTCTGATACGTCTGTTATGAGCTGGTCTTCATATTTTTCTGGCTTTGATATTCTCTGATGTGTTTTATTGATTTTGCAGATGTTGATATTTTGAACTGTTTTCATTTTGGTGTCAGCTCCTGATTTGGATTTCACTAGGATTTGGATTTGGTGTTATCTGATGCAGCTGCTGATATCCAGTTGTGGATTTTGTGGTTTGTCTGGTTTAGAGCTAACGGCATCTGGCTCTGAAACTCGTATATCTAATATTTACTTGATGGAAAATCTGGATTGTAATCGGTTATGCTTTACGAATCCAATTTCGGTATATGATCATTTTTCGGCAAAAATCATTTTGTCCCGCACTTCTTTTGTCTCTCTCTTTCTCGGTTGTCCCAAAAGTAAGAACGGATGTTGCCGGTTGGTAGCTGAGGTCAAGAGTGGGAAATGGGAGTTTGGCTTCGACATTAGTCGTGCCCTCCCGACACCCGGTGATGAGCGTTATTCTGAGGGTGTCAAAAATAACTGCCTACCTTGTTTTGCTTTGTTTGTGCAGGTGTGAGGAAAAGAGTCGCGTACAAAAGATTTAATCGAGAAATCAAGCATTGAAGACCCTTTGGGAAAATTGGGACTTTAGAAATTAGGATGAAATGTGCTTTACTCTTCTTTTGTAAATTGTAAAATATTCATGAATTAGTTCAATTCCTCTTTGTAAAAAAAAATATTATGAATAAAATTCAATATATTTTCTATCCCAATTACTTTTCGATTATTCTTTTCATGATCTTGATTTCGTGGCAACCTGACTGCTCCATCAACTATCCGATTAAACCTCACTGATCAAATAGCCTCTAATAAGATCCACCGGTTGAAATTAATCTGATCCGACTTGAACAATAATCTCAATTTCACCATATAAATTCAGCATAAAAATCCGACAATCACTCGAATCGAACCTTGTCACTCCAATACATATTGCTCACACAACTTATATAACCTTAATTTCCCCAACATATTCTAAATTAAGTCGCCCTTGATGATAGAATCGGGAAGGGCCTTGAACGACTCAAAATAGACAAGAAGAACAGAGAAAATCCCTCGACAGTAAAGCAGAAATATACTCGGTACCAAAAAGTCCAATTGTGTTTCTGATGAATAAATTAATTACCATGAACCAAGCCATATTGATACCTCAATATAATCAAACCATGTGACAAATAAATGTCTCAGAAATCCACTGGTGACAGAGACTCGGCCCATCGAATTAATTACCGTATCTCGACTTTCTCAAAAAAAAACCGGCGACAGCTCATCCTCAAAAGTTATCAGCACCAACGGGAGAATGACCATTTTACCCATTCCACAACTAAAGTTCCCCTGATGCAATTCCTGCAAAACAGACAGCCTGCGTAACCTGTTAATAGTTAACTTTATGCAAAAAAAATGGAATGTCATGATGCATGAATCGACTAATTTGAGGGTAGAGTTTGGGGTATTACTTGGACTATAGTGAGATCCTTAAGGTCAAAAATTAGGGTTCAACAGATGCCCCTATTTAAGTTACTTCTATTCGGAGATATGGAGATTGAAATCTTCGTCTCGACGAGATAGAAGGGACTTAAATACAAACATTGCACGAATTTTTGGCCATAAGAAGCCACCGAATGCAAATGATATGCAATGATATGAAATGCAAGACAAAGAGGTCCTGTGGATTAAAGGCGTCACATGGGAGAAAACTAGACACGACATGCGAGAAACAAATGAGTAACAGACTCAACGAAGCGGGACTCCGCGGGGACAGGATACGACCATCAATGGGAAATCTCCAAAATGTAACAGCGGCACATACGCCCAGAATATGGCGTTTTAGCAGCAGGTGAGAAACTAGTAATCGAAGGATAACTTATTATCACCACGGAGCAATCCAGATGACTGTAATACTCAAAGTGAATTCTCTGATCGAATCAATAATTCAGTTTGGCTTTGTTTGTGGTTTTTTTTTTTTTTGTTTTTTTTTTTTTTTTGTTTTTTTTTTGCACATCTTTCTCTTTTGCATAACTTCCCCGAGTGTCATGATGAGGGTACCATGAGCTGGTCTCGGTTTCTGATGTAGAACTTCCCCTTGCATCATGGTATGGGAACCATGAGCTGGTCTCGGTTTCTGATGTAGAACTTCCCCTTGCGTCATAGTCTGGATGCTATGAGCTGGTCTCAGTTTCTGATGTAGAACTTCCCCTTGCGTCATAGTTTGGGTGCTATGAGCTGGTCTCGGTCCCTTCCCGAAATGATGAACACTCGTGAGAGCACCTTCATAGGGGGTTGTAGATTTTGTAGATTGTGGACGTCGTTGTAGACTGTAAATGTAGTTCGTTGTAGAACCCTGTAGATGTAGTTCGTTGTAGAACCCTGTAGATGTAGTTTCACCGGGGATCTTCGGAAGATATGTGAGCCGGTTGAATTGTAATCTCTGGGGAGATGCCGTTTGACGGAAGTAAATTTGTGTGATGAACTCACTGGGGAATACCTTTGTTGTTGTAAAATATGTGAACTCTCAAATGAAGAGAGATGTTTGTAATTATCTTCTCTGCTGGATCAATAATATTGAGGGACCCCATGGAGGGTGAATGATCTGTCTTGTAGAAACTGTTGTTCGTCGTCTCAAATAAAGAGATAGATGCAGATGTTGCTGAAGAAATGTCCGTCTTCATGAATACTCTTCTTGGGGGATAGGGTGCAAAATAAATGCACACTTAATCCATGTTCAAAGGTTGGAGACGTCCATGAGGTAATTGCCAAAAGACCGAAATTCAATTCAGGGAATATCTGAAGAGAAACTGTCAAATAAGACTCGACCATTGAGGTGTGAACTCAAATGGAATTGTACTAAAATAACCATCTTCCATGAGGATTGAACTCCATAGGGAAGAATGAAACATTGTGTTTTTTCTGCCTAGGTCGACAAATCTAATTGAAAAGATAAGACGTACCCAACACCTAGGGATAACTACAGCCAAAGCGACAGAACACAAAGAATGCAAACAAATGCATATGCCATGTTGTCTACTTATATGCTATGTGTACGCCTATGCCGACAAAACAGACGGAAAGAGGTGACGGAGATGAAATAATCATCTCGAGATAAACATCTCGACCAATCTTTGAAGATAGAAGCACCACTGGGAATAAATGGAGAACTAGATACAGGATCACACTCCTGCTTCAGGACTTCAGAATTCCTCTTGAATATATAGGAGTCGAAACTTCGTGGGATGAAATAAACATCCACCTTGCTGGGGAAAACTGTGGTTGTAAAAGATTTACTGAGAAGGGAGATAACGTTCACTTCATTCGGGAAGGTGAAGTTTGAGCAAATCACTGGAGAAACAAACAGGTCCTCCACTGGGGGTTTCTTGCATTTATCATCACCGCTTAAAATAGAGATCCATCAGAGGAATCATGGCCATCTGAAGTAATATTCACCAGGGACATGAAGGATGTTGTTGAAACCAAGTAGTTCTATAATAGTCGCCATTTTGGACAATAGGTGTTGTGAGTGGGTGATGTGCTTCTTCATTTCTCAAATGCCCCAGAGTACAAAAAGTCATCCCAAAAGGATTTTACAGAGGACATGGAGTTCAATTGCCCCATTGTTTTCAAACTTTTGGAGAGATTCGTTGAATCTCGACGTAACTGACCCGGATTGACGGTGTTATGGATGAGTCTCCGAGAAATTTGCTCCTGAGAAAGTCGGAATTTGCGTTAGCGGGAAACAGAGAAACAACTTGCCCCTGTCCAACATGGTCTTCAAGTTTCATCATTGATGTCTATATGTAAACTTTCTAATATATCCAACATGCATGAAATGTTAATCCTGAAACTGTTAACGCAACATATATGTTTGTCTTGAAGTTTTTTCTTCTTTTTTTGAAAAAAAGGTATCACAATAACTCGTGACTAAATCACTAGTCAGGACACAAATTTAATTTATAAAGCCAACATCATATTGAGCATAGCTCATAGGAGTCAGGAAACGTCATCTCATCGAGTATGCTTTCAAAATAAACCCTACTTCAATTAGGTCTTTTAAAGGTTGTATCGCGGCTTGGTTCACGGTTTAAGAAACAAAGGATAAAGGCTCAAAGTTTATTTGTACCCACCCATTCTTCGTGAGGTTCTCCAATCCTACATTCAGCTAAACTTGATACAAGCACTCATCTCTCAAGAGGGTTTCGATATGGTCGAGAACTCAATCGAGGCTTTGGACATGGCAGTCACTCACCTATTTTCTTTTGGTGTTTGATCACACGACTTTGTTCTTTACTAAGGATATTTCTTTGTGATCCTTTGTTTTTTCCTTTTCGCATTTTTCGTATTCCCTAACTTTTGCCTGGACGAAGTCTTTTGAATTTGACTTTGAAGTCCAGCGGGATATCTCAGTTTTTCTTGAGTCTCCTTAGTAAACTTTCTTTTCATTCATTTTTCATCATTTTGAACAGGTCGTGTGACTATAAGTCATTTTGGCATTTTGAAAGGATTGTGACTACCCCACTCTTTGGATAGTTGAGGGGTATTCGTTTGTGTCTTTTGACTTCTAGCCTCCCAATATGTTAGGGATAGATAAAATGGATTCTCGAAGGTTCACTCCTCCTTTTTGAGAGTCTGGGTGCTCAATCAGCTTAACTGAAAAACTACCCTGCCCCAGGTTAAAAATTGAGGGTTTTTATCTGGAAAAAAGAAAACTCCTACTTCAAGGCTCAAAGGGTTAAAGAGGGATTATCTTCCTTATACCTCCAATGTTTAGGATTTGAAACAATGTCTTACATCATCAGCAGAGTTTCATTTAAAAAGCATACAACGAGAGATCTTTGCGTTTTTATTCGTCATCCTCCTCCCAATTCTCTGCCAAAGCAAAAGATTGGATAAAGTTGGCATTATAAATTATGAAAAATAATTTTATGAGTGAATACGAATGGGTTTCTTCAAGACAAACATTTATTGCATTACTTATTCAAAATAGAAAGTTCTTACACACCAAATATGCTTTCAACCCAAGGAAAAAAAATGAACAAAATAAAACTTCTTCAGAGAGTCCTTTCTAGGACCTTTATTGTACTTTCACGCAGACTGGAGAGACATGCGGAAATGTCTGGTGCACAGCTTTTAGACGCGGTGTTGACGACCTTGAATCATGCCCGGGGAGGACGAACCTTGTTGAGATATGGGGCTATCTCGCACATAAGGGACGGAACCCTCAAAGGATAAGATTCCACATTTGACCAAACTTTGAACGTCTGCTTTCATACCGTAACAACTCTCAATGTCGTGCCCCGGAGCGCCTCGATGATACAGGCAAAATCTGTTGGCTTTGTACCAGTATGGAAACTTCTTAGGTACCTTGAGTGGAGCTCTTGTCTGGATATGACCTCTTTGAATCAGAGCTGGAAACAAGTCAGCATACTTCACAGGGATGGGATCAAACCGATGAATTACTTCTCTTGGAGTATCTGGAGTCATCCTTTGATACCTTTTTCGGAATTGTCGATTCTGTGGTTGATCTGGAGAGGCCAACCTCTGCCTAGGAGATGGTTGTTGTTCACGCTGAGCGGGCATTGCATACTGATGTTGAGGATGGAGTACCGGAGCTATGAATTCTCTGGAAGGTCCACTGTCATCTTTATTGTCTGGGGCTATACCCAAGTTGTGATGGTATTGCCTCACAAAAGCAACAGCTAAGTCTTCCTAAGACTGAATGTGGTTCCTTTGTAGCTTCATATACCACGTTAACGGTGCTCCACACAAACTTTCTTGAAAGCAGTGAATCATTAGTTTGTCGTCCCCAAGGTAAGCAGTCATCTTCTGACAAAACATCATCAAATGATACCTTGGACAAATCGTACCTTTGTACACCTCGAAGGTGGGTATTTGGAAATCTGGAGGGACAACTAAGCTTGGAACTAATCGCCGGTCATGAGCATAAAAATCAGGTGCACGGTTCCTCTTCATCATTTTCCATCGTTCCTTGAAGTCACGAAATTCATTTTCGAATGCTATAAGCCCAAGATCGTCCATTTCCTTCTCAGCATGAACATTCTGAAAGTCAGCAAACAGGTTGTCTCGCATGGGTTGAAGCTGCGCTGGCACAAAGTCGTCGGAGGGACGGTGAAATGTCGGCTTGGACCTTACTCTGAAGCTAGTCATGCGATCCATATCTTCGTCCTCTTTACGGTCCTTTAATAGTACTTCAAGCTTGGTCAGATGGGCGAGGTGTCAACTGACAGACAAAGACAGAAGACCGGATGAGCCACAGGAGAGGAGAGATGCATGCATATGTGAAATGCTGAATGATGGATGCAAAAATGCAGAATGCAAAAATGAAAGGTTTCGTGGAACTCAAGTTTTCATAAACGTTACAGAGTTTTCTTTACTTCTACTTCCTTAGGCCATCCAAGTTGGGGACCCTTAAAAGAATATTTCCAAAATATTTTCTTTTACAATACATATTGGTTTTTGTAATGTTTATAACTAAACTAGGAATCCCATGAAACCAATGCAGAATGATGCTTTATGAATGCAACAAACATAGATAGACAAGGATACACAAACAAAGGGTACCCTAAGTTTGCAACGGTCATGGAGAAAAGGGTATACCCATTCCCAAAGGATAAGGACTAAAGGTTGATTGTACCTGTAGAATCGGGTTCTAAAGAGGTTCCCAAAGTCATTAGCCCATCTTTCGGATATTATCGACTTCCCAACTAACTCGGGGGTTAATAATATTCTCAAGAGAACTTCTTTTGAGTGTAGCATCGCGTAGCACTATTTCGGGACTTGCTCCCTCATAGCCTCGCACTACATCCTAATAAAGGCCAAAGTGGGGGTTAAAGGTAACTACGGTCCTTAGTATCATGGACTCCAATTGAGAATAGTAAAAGTTTTCACGACTAAACTCGTTCAACCGAACCATTTTCAAAAGGGTCTCAACTAAGCGGGATTCTCGAGTCAACTTAGTCAGGACTCACTCCCTATAAGCCTCGTCGAATATATCACCATCCTATCATAATTTCTCTCAAGTCCGGGTGTAGGACTTTGTCTCACCACTCAAAGGTAATAGCCCAACAAGCAATAAAACAAATACAAAAATAAGCAATTAAGCAACTATAATAAACAAGCATAAAAAAACAAGTTAGGGAAACCCAAACCCACAGAAGAGGTCCCCAGTGAAGTCGCCATTTCTGTCGCGGTGAAATTTGGATACCAAACTATTGATTAGTTTGAATCTTTAATTCATTTACAACCGTCTTTGATTTATCCGAAGGAAAGGTTAAAGGAAGGAAAACCTATTTTGCATTGTAAACACAACGCGGGGAGAGATCTAAGGTTCGGGGGTTGGTTAAACTTAGGGAAGGTACTAGCATCCTAAGTTTCTGTAGTACTATACAGGAACCTCTTATTTTATGTTGTTTATTGCCAAGTTATTTGCTTAAGGATAATATGAATGGTTAAAGGTGAAGAGAAAGACCTAAGGGGGTTAGTCCTAAGTATACTCGCCAAGACATCGCATCTTGTGCTTACATATCCTGACGGGAATGGAATCAGAGTATCTGTAGTTCCCCTCGAAAGGGAGGTTAGAAACATCTTGACTGTGGTCAAGGTTTCAAGGGGAATAAACGCACCTTAAGGACACGCTTATGCAGAGTGCGGGAACTCCAAACTTCTACGTTGAATTGTTAAGTTGAAATTAGGGTTAGGTTAGGGATTCCACGGCGGGAAACCCTAAAATGAGTGCGGCGACTCTTTGACCTAATGCTAGGGGTAATTTGGTAATTTTTTTTGCGGCGAGGCATTTGTGAAAATTAGGGTTTGATGTTTGTAGTTTTGAGGACTATTGGCGCGGCGGCCAAACAGTTAGACCTAATCCTTCGGAGGTGTAAGGTGACAGATTGATGGTGATGAAAATATGAGAAATTTAAATCATACAGACAACGGAAATTAAAGTGCGGAAAGATAAACGCGATTATTTATTCGCGAAATTACATCCCATAAGCAGTTACAACTATAATAAAATATTAATCAATGATAAACGAATTTAAAAGTGATCAACTGGAAGAAAAAAACAAACAGAGAATGTTAGTACGATTAGGCAGAAATACAATGGATAATGAAGCAGTGAAGAAAAAGATGTAAATTTAGAGTTTTTATTGTTTTGAAAAAAAAAGTTCTGAATTTAATTTATAAAAAAAAGAGAAAAATAACATTAGTTTTTAAAAAGGATAAACTTTTAATCTTGAAATTTGTTTTAATTTTAATCTTAAAAAAAAAAAGTTTTGAATTTTTATTTAAAAAGGTTTTAAGTTATTTATTTTTTTTAAAAAAAGAGTTTTAGTTTTATTATTCTGAAAAAAAAAGTTTTAATTTTATATAAAAAAAAAGTTTGTTTATTCACAAGAATTTAATTTTATTTATTTTAAAAAAGCAGAACTTAGTTAAAAAAAAATCATTATTTAAAACACAAAAAAATAAATAAAATAAAACAACTTAAAAAAAGGGGGTTGGGTCGGTCATCACTTCCGGACCCAACCCGGTTCGCGCGAAGAAAAGGAAGGGGTAACCCTTAGGGTTTTGGAAGCCCTTCTCATTTTCGCTGCGCCGCTTTTGTTTCCCTTCGTCTCCCATGGCCGTTTTCTCTGATCTTCACTTACGATGTCCTTTCTCTCGTCCTCTCTATATTGAAAACCTGAAAACCTTCAACATTAAACCGCTAAATGTAAAATGCGATGAACTCATGGCTTACGTTTTGGTGCTGCGATCGGTGATTTCTGGTGAGATTCAACGAGGCGATGATGTGAGAAGCTGAGCCTCAGGAAGGAGGTTTGCTCGTCGTTGGAATGAACGGCGCCGGTGAACCCTCGTTTCCGGCTATTTTGCATTTTGGCGAGGAATTTTGATGATCTCTTTATCGCCGCTCTTGCGCTACCGTTCGCTTCGTCTCTATCTCGTCTTTCGTACGCGGTCGCTAGCGTTTTAACGAGGTGATCCCATTCCTTTTTATATCCTTTTGACTTTCATGATATTCGTGGGCTTTTTGGATTTACGTTTCACTTTGGGCATTGATTTTTCAGAAACCCTATTTTTAGATTTGATTGAAGTTTGATACGATTTCCTTCCTTTTCTGGTACTGATTAGATTGGATTTTCTGAATCTTCTTAAAACAATCTGAATTTATTTTGATCCTCTTCGAACAAACCGATTCGTTTTGATTTGTGGATATCCAGTTTCTTCGTTTCCTCGATTGGATTGAATTGGATTTCTCTGACATGCTTTGGATTTGGATAACTGGATTCACGTTGGTTTTTCTGATGCAGGTCATTCAGTATGGTTTTGATGTTCATGACAGCTTTGTCGTCCACATGATTACGAACTCGGTTATGATTGTTTGATTCAAGATGGTTTCAATTATCCCTTGGCTGAGATGTGACCGTGAACTGGGCCATGATGTTGATGAACTGAGCCTTGAGCTTCTGTGCCTCGATTTTCCTACGCGATCCTGGGATTACTGTGATTGATATGAACTGGTTCTGCTGCTTGAACTTGTTCTCCTCTTTTCCAGATTGAACTGTTTTTTACTGCTTTCTTCTGGTATGATCTCATTCAGTTTGGATTGGGAAACAGATTTGTTTTGGATTCACCCGGTTTTTGGACATGGTTTCTTTTCTGATACGTCTGTTATGAGCTGGTCTTCATATTTTTCTGGCTTTGATATTCTCTGATGTGGTTTATTGATTTTGCAGATGTTGATATTTTGAACTGTTTTCATTTTGGTGTCAGCTCCTGATTTGGATTTCACTAGGATTTGGATTTGGTGTTATCTGATGCAGCTGCTGATATCCAGTTGTGGATTTTGTGGTTTGTCTGGTTTAGAGCTGATGGCATCTGGCTCTGAAACTCGCATATCTAATATTTACTTGATGGAAAATCTGGATTGTAATCGGTTATGCTTTACGAATCCAATTTCGGTATATGATCATTTTTCTGCAAAAATCATTTTGGCCCGCACTTCTTTTGTCTCTCTCTTTCTCGGTTGTCCCAAAAGTAAGAACGGATGCTGCCGGTTAGTAGCTGAGGTCAAGAGTGGGAAATGGGAGTTTGGCTTCGACATTAGTCATGCCCTCCCGACACCCGGTGATGAGCGTTATTCTGAGGGTGTCAAAAATAACTTCCTACCTTGTTTTGCTTTGTTTGTGCAGGTGTGAGGAAAAGAGTCGCGTACAAAAGATTTAATCGAGAAATCAAGCATTGAAGACCCTTTGGGAAAATTGGGACTTTAGAAATTAGGATGAAATGTGTTTTACTCTTCTTTTGTAAATTGTAAAATATTCATGAATTAGTTCAATTCCTCTTTGTAAAAAAAATATTATGAATAAAATTCAATATATTTTCTATCCCAATTACTTTTCGATTATTCTTTTCATGATCTTGATTTCGTGGCAACCTGACTGCTCCATCAACTATCCGATTAAACCTCACTGATCAAATAGCCTCTAATAAGATCCACCGGTTGAAATTAATCTGATCCGACTTGAACAATAATCTCAATTTCACCATATAAATTCAGCATAAAAATCCGACAATCACTCGAATCGAACCTTGTCACTCCAATACATATTGCTCACACAACTTATATAACCTTAATTTCCCCAACATATTCTAAATTAAGTCGCCCTTGATGATAGAATCGGGAAGGGCCTTGAACGACTCAAAATAGACAAGAAGAACATAGAAAATCCCTCGACAGTAAAGCAGAAATATACTCGGTACCAAAAAGTCCAATTGTGTTTCTGATGAATAAATTAATTACCATGAACCAAGCCATATTGATACCTCAATATAATCAAACCATGTGACAAATAAATGTCTCAGAAATCCACTGGTGACAGAGACTCGGCCCATCGAATTAATTACCGTATCTCGACTTTCTCAAAAAAAAACCGGCGACAGCTCATCCTCAAAAGTTATCAGCACCAACGGGAGAATGACCATTTTACCCATTCCACAACTAAAGTGCCCCTGATGCAATTCCTGCAAAACAGACAGCCTGCGTAACCTGTTAATAGTTAAGTTTATGCAAAAAAAATGGAATGTCATGATGCATGAATCGACTAATTTGAGGGTAGAGTTTGGGGTATTACTTGGACTATAGTGAGATCCTTAAGGTCAAAAATTAGGGTGCAACACCAACACGTGATTAATCGTGTCTCGGCCAAACTTCACCTCTATTCCCATTATTTATGTAGTCTAAGATAAAACCTCATTGTCGTCTAGAGAGGCATTAGAATAGAACTCCCCCACGAGTTCCACGTTATAACTATCACACAGGGTAATTAGCTTGTCCCACATTTTCTCGTGAAAAATTGTGGCTACCGCTCGGTAGGAACCTTGGGGTTGATGTTAAACCTTTTCTCATGAAATATGTTCCTCTTCTCAAGAGCAACGTATCTAGCAGCTTGCTTTGCCCCTTTGAACCTTTCAATGTCATATGAGATTGGTTGCGGGAGGAAGGAGCTTCCGACCTTTCATTTCATGGAAGGAGTTGTTCTTAGAGGTGCCATCTACACAACACCAAACATAACCAACAAAAAAACACATGACACATTAGTAGCAAAGCAAAGCGCAGAATACTAGAGTAAGAAATCATAGCATAATTCAAAAAATGAAAATTGATGTCATGTTTGCCTTGGGTTCGCCCAACGAGAACCAACGAACACTCACTCCAGGTTCGCCTAGCAAACTCAAGATGAACCCTGTGAATTTGAAATATTTCAGGTTCTGCCTATTAAATCTCAACACAATAATAATGTAACTTCTACCATTCGATCAATGCTATCCATTTATACAATGAGTATCAAGTAAACACAACAATAAAGCCACATTGTTGATGCAAAGATTAAAAGTTCTTAAAATAATTTAAACCAATTTCAACTTAACCTAAGAAAAAACATCTCAAACTCTAATAAATTCTTACAACACAGTACCCATACAAGTATAGCAATGTAAATCAATACAACTCACATATGCGTAACTTATTTACAAAGCTAGAAGAAAGTTTCCAAAAAAAATTCACATAAAGCCTACCCACATGCTTCTAAAAAGAACAAGGAGTAAATAACAGACGTCAAACCTGTAATGCAGTGGACAGAGAGAATGGAGATTGAAACTGAAATTTGGGGAAAATTTCTCCACTTGCAAAGGTACGAGTGAGAGGACAAGAGAAAGTGTGTTGTGTGTTTTGTTCTAGAGACAAGAGGGGAGGAAAAGATAAAAGGGGGAGTGAGGAAAGGTTTTCCCCATAAAATCCAGCAAAAAGTAATTGGGACCCACTGTCGCTACTGCGAAAATCGGCGCCGGCTGAACAGAAGAGTCGCCACCGTGCGTTATTTATCACAACGGAGGGAAAGGAAACGCTCAAAGTAAACCTACCTCAAAGACGGGAAAGGAATGGTCCTTGCAACCAAATCCTGGATTCGGGAAGTCAGTTACGCAAGGGGAAGGTATTAGCACCCCTCACGTCCGTCGTACTCGATGGGATCCACGCTTGTTTTCTGGTACGGATTGTTATTCTATCTACTCTATAGGTCTGAGGTTAAAAGAAAAGAAAATGACTCGGCAAAGTATCGCACTTTATGCCTACGTATTCCCGTCTGGAACGAGAAATCAGAGTCAACGTAGTTCGCCTACCTACGAGAAAGGAGGGGAAGGTTGCTCGCTAGGATATCGCATCCTATGCCACGTACTTTCATACAGCATGAAAGATCAGAGCAAACGTAGTTCGGGCTACGGAAGAACACATATTTGTTTGACTATTTTTATCCTTCTGAAAAAGGTTTTCTCCTGATTATGGGTCCAAGCAGACAAAAATGACTCTTTGATTGGTTTACAGTCTTTTACGCAAGAACTGTTTTTTATTGATGTTTAACCTTTTATTGTATTTTTTGATTGTTTTGAGAAAGAAGAGACAGAACTCTAAAACCTATGGTTGAAAAAGGGAATCAAAATCTACCCTAATGTTGTCATGCATGGATGAGATCCTAATGTCTGTCATATTTCTCTCTTGCGTAGAGAGAAACAGAGATCCTAAAGGGATAAACGGAAAAGCAACATCATATATACAGTAAAGCAGTAAAATGCATGAATGCAACAGTACAAGCGAGGCAAGGGAGTCCCACTCGACCTCGAACCTAGAAAACAATGGGCAAAGTGAAACAACTTCACTTCAACCCTATGGGAAAATTAACAAACAATACAGCAAAGAAAATAAAACCCCCAAAACCAGCCCTGACAGCACACCAGCTCCAGTTGAACTTCCAAAATCAAACTCCAATGAGATCCAACTCCAATGATACCCAAGCTACAACAAGCTTCCATCTCCAAGAAATCACCCAGCTTAAGCAAGCGCAGAATCTTAACCAGTTGACAGCATCAGACAACAGATAGCCTTAGCTTTGCCAGTTGCACAGCTTTGACATGAACAATCTTCATCTTTGTTAATCTTTGATCTTCATCTCTATCTTCAATGGCTCCTCTCTTCAAGGCAAGCTCTCCAGCAAAGAATTTATTTTATCAGAAGAAATTGAATGTCAAGCAGTTCATTGACGACCAAAGGAAGTCTATAAACAGTTGACATTGTAACAGACTGTTTCCCTCAAAGTTCTACCTCTAAGGTAAGGCCACTTATCCCTCCTAAGGAAGAAGGTGAATACCATAGAGGGACTTTATGTCTTAGAGAGGAATGGAAGCACATGAAGCTATCCACGTTTGCACAAAACAATTCAGTCTATTCTAAGGCTCTGCTTATTCCTATTACTTCTTATGCCTTCAATCAGCATCTTCAATCCAAGCAATCTTCATGCATCAAACTTTGATTATTATCCTCAATCTTCTTCTTTGATGTCTTCATGCTTCCCCAAGCTCAAACCAAGCCCCATACCCCAAATATAAAACCCAAAAGCCCAAGCAGACAGATAAAACCCCAAGTGGGCACACCAAACAATCACACAATTTGCAAAATATACTAAAAATAGTAAAATAGTATTTAAAATTCTAAGATTTATTCTAAGGGGATTTCTATATCTACCCTACATACCCTATATGTTCCATAACCTAATTCATGCTAAAAACCCCAAAATAAAATGTTGTAATGCACCTATGTTGAGTTTGAACCCTAATTATACTATCCTAATGTTTTCTAACCAAAACTAATCAAGCTTAATCTACAAAAATGTGGAATAAATCTCTAAGGGAACTTAATGCTCTAATCTAGCTATTACAAAAAGAACAGAATCAAAATATGAATTTAAATTGCTAAACAAAATTCATCAAAAGGCATGTACAAACAATATGAAAATAAAAGCAATTAAAATGTAAAATATCACCATAAATGGAAAAAAGCCTAAAATACTATTTTTATTTTTTCACAATATTCTTGAAACAATTATTAAAATGGAGGAAAAAATCCCATGTTAAAATGACCATTTTTGAATTTTTTATGATTTATTTGGTGAATTATATACAAATGAAGAAAATTTAACAAAATTCAATTAAAAAGGGGTGTTACCAGCAACTATTTACATTCAGAAACAAATTGGGCCCAGGATGGGGGTGCAGTTAACACTGCGCTGGGCCCATGTTTGCTCAGAAAAACACAAAAGAAAAAAATAAAAAAACACAAACGGGGGAGGGGTGTAGATATCAGGGATTCCTTTGTTATTCGCTCTGGGCCCCAGACTGGGGGGTGTAAACACTAAATCTGCTAGGCCCATGCTCAATTCAGGAAAAAAAAACCTACAAGCAAAAACGAACGGGGGGTGCGAACAGATGAGTTCGCCTTGCATTCTTGGTTGGGCTTCCCATGGGGGGTGCTAATAGAAGTTGGGTTAGGCCCAACGAAATTCATTCTAGGGATAGGGGGTACGAATGGAAATAATGGAGTAGATTCAGTAAACTAGTAATTGGGCCTAAAGCCCGGGATTCATCCAACCCCATTTTCAGCAACATCAAACCCTAACACATTTCTAACATCCAATCTAGTGCTACTGTTCACCTCCCTCCCAACGAAACCCTAACGCCGTTTCTCTCAAGCTCTCCCATGAAACCCTCTCCAAAACTCTCTCCATCCCTCAATCTTTCAGCACTAAACCTAACCCGCCTCACAAAATCATCATTCAAACCCTCACCTAAATCTGTTTCAACACCTAACAAACATGCAAACTAGATAACTATGAAGGCACAAAGAGTTGAGGAAGACGAACAAAACTTGGAAAATTTATGAAGATGGAGGCGTCTGAGTGATGACAAACATCGAGGATGAACGCTGAATATTCTTGGACGGAGTTTAAAACACCTTCTGGAGAGTCTGGTTGAAGTTTCAGCTATTTACGGCGGCAACGTTGTTCGTTCGATGAAGATCTTTGAAGCCACTTCTGGAAACCCTAGCTGAAGGTTGAAGGACCAGGAGATTTGATGTTAAACGATCTTGGAGGTTCTTGTGACGAACATGAAGAGAACGACCAAGTTTGATGATCAATTTCTGGAAACGGCTTGAGGATTGTTGAAGGTTTCTGGAAAGAGGTTCAAGAACGCGATGACATTTTCTGAGGAAGACGATGAAGGTTCATGGAGTTCTTCTGAAGAATTGAAGGATGATGATCGAATCTGGAAAAACTCCGTTGAAGGTTGTTTGAACGTTCTTGAGCAAAGAATATTTCTGGAAAAAATTCTATGGAGGAGCGATGAGGTTGGATCGGAGAAGATGAAGTTGGGAAGAATTTCTGGGTTTTGGTGTTTTTGCAGTTTCCGGCTAAATCAGCGGTGGTCGGAGGCGGTTAGGACGGTGGGAGACGATTAGTTAGGGTGGCCGCCGGCAGCTTTGCATGGCCGGCGGTGGGGTTCCGGCGAAGGGGGCAGGTGGCAGGAGGAGTAAGGAGAATGAGCCACGTGTGGCTGGGGAAGGGTGAGAGAGCAACACGTGGGTTGCATGCAGAGTGGGACCGAATGAGGTGGAGGAAAATCTGGCGTACGCGTGGCAGGCCTACTTATATGACAAGTGTCCTCTGCGAAAAATGGACCTGGGCCTGATGACTTGGAGTCTGGATAATGCTAATTGGCCCAATAAGACTAATTTCAGATTAATGGCTAAAAACTGAATTAACTGAAACAAAGCAAAATTTAAATCTAAAAAACCTAATTAACTCCTAAAAATGAAAATTAAAAGTAAAACCTGATTAACCTCCAATATTAAACCTAATTAATCCTAAAAAAATAAAATCTAATTAATCTGAAAAAAACTAAAAACTGTTATTTAATATCTAAACAATTATTTTTTTAAAAACCCTAATTAATTCTAAAAAAAACAAATAAAATCTAAAAAACATTTTCTTTTTTTTTTCTTTTAAAATCTAATATACTAATTTGAAAAACAATAAAATCTAATAAAAATCTAAAAAACAATTAATCTTTATATTTTTAAAATCTATTCTATTTTTCTTTAAAAACAACAATAAAACTCTAAAAAAACAATACTATCTATATATATTTTAACTATTCTATTAAAAGAAAAATGATAATATCTATTAAAACTAATAAAAGAAAATTAATATCTAAAATTTATTAAAAACTACAATATCTAAAAATTCTTTAAAAATCTATTAATTTCTAAAAAAAAAAGAAAAGAAAATTTATTTAAAACCCTAAAAATAAAAAAAAACCTATTAAATCCAGAAAACTCCAATTAAGTGCATTAAAAATCCAGAAAATAACAGAAAAATCCTAAAAATGCCAGGAGGCCGATTAAACCGATTGAAACCCAAATACACAACCGTAGCGAAACCCGGGCACCGAGATGGCCTGAAAATACCAGGAACGAGCAGCAATTCTCAACAGACTTTTATTTCGACCGGCCTGAACTGCCTGAAACGCCAGGGGCTATAATCCCGATAAAAACCAATCTGAATGATAAAAATGCAATGCATGCCGTATGCGAATGCGAATGCAAAATGTGTCGAAAACATAAACCAGATATGAGGACCGGTTGGTCAGATTTTAGGGTGCAACAGCTGCCCCTATTCAAGCGGCTTGGACCTGAAGGGTTGAAGAGCGAACAACCTTCAAACATTCGAGGTACGAGACGGTTGAATACAAAATAAACCCGAAAATTTGCCAACCGCAGAAATAAACTGCACCCTTGCTTGGGGAACACCATCCAGAGAACTGAATCCAATTATTATGGCAACACCATCCGAGGTTCAACATGCACTTGAACACTTCCCACCGTCTACTGATAGACGGAGACACCATCCCGCAGGAAAACAATAACCATATTTACATCGTCTACAGATAGACAGAAAACCTCATCCCGAAGGAAAAAACAATATCCATACTCTCCTCGTCTAATGATAGACGGAGACACCATCCCGAAGGGAAAGCCATTATCCATATTTACGTCGTCTACAGAAGGAAAACCATACCCATATTTACATCGTCTACAGATAGACAAGAAAGACCCCTTCCCGAAGGAAAACCATATCCATTACTCTCCTCGTCTAATGATAGACGGAGACGCCATCCCAAAGGAAAACCATTATCCATACTCACATTGTCTAAGGATAGACAGGAAGACTCCATCCCGAAGGAAAAATAATAACCCATATCCATACTCACATTGTCTAAGGATAGACAGAAAGGCACCGTCCCGAAGGAAAAATATAACCCACATTTACATCGTCTACAGATAGACAAGAAAACCCCATCCCGAAGGAAAACCAATATCCAATACTCACATTGTCTAAGGATAGACAGAAAGGCACCATCCCGAAGGAAAACCATACCCATATTTACATTGTCTACAGATAGACAGAAAACCCCTTCCCGAAGGAACACCATATCCATTACTCACATTGTCTAAGGATAGACAGAAAGGAACCGTCCTGAAGGAAAATCATACCCATATTTACATCGTCCACCGAAGGAAAACCATACCCATATTTACACCGTCCACCGAAGGAAAACCATACCCATATTTGCATTGTCTACAGATAGATAGCAAGACCCCTTCCCGAAGGAACACCATATCCATACTCTCCTCGTCTAATGATAGACGGCAAGACACCATCCCAAAGGGAAAACCATTATCCATATTTACGTCGTCTACAGAAAGACAGAAAGACCCCTTCCCGAAGGAACACCATATCCATACTCTCCTCGTCTAATGATAGACGTCAAGACACCATCCCGAAGGGAAAACCATTATCCATATTTACGTCGTCTACAGAAAGACAGAAAGACCCCTTCCCGAAGGAACACCATATCCAAAATTTACATCGTCTACAGATAGACAGAGAAGGCCCGCTGGGAGAAACCCATCGTCAATGTGAATTGACGGGAAGAGAAGTCTGTCAATATCAACCGATCATTGAATAAAGCATAATCGTTGCATAATCTGAGAATCGAATACTAAAGAGCTGTCTGAATAAAGCTGCTGGATAAATGCCCCTAAACTGATTACAGAGTACTTCATGTTGCCACTGAAGGCTGATAGAGAAACTGGCTTATGCTTCGTATGCATATGTGTATGTTTGAATTTTTCTATGGCGTAATGCTCCATATAGGATGGAAATGCTACGCATTTGAGGATGAAATGCAAGTAAGATGCAAATATGATGATATATGCACATGCAAATGCAGGCTCGGGTCGCCGGAGAAACTGGATACAGAAAACCGCTTCAGCAAAATAAATGGTGAAGACAACGCCAACTCCGCCGGGGATAACCAGGCATCACAGAATTATTCCAACAAAATAAATGCTGGAAAAGTGAAGCCAACTTCGCTGAGGAATAACTGAATGCGGCAATCATGATTGGACTTTTGTCAGGGATAGCTTACCTGTGCCAATGAAACTTGGACTTTTGCTGGGGAAAACAGACGGAGTCTTCCGGCGTACCAATGAAGATTGGATTTTGAAATGATGCGCCACCCTGGATGGGCCTTACAGTGATTGCCAATATGGATTGGGCTTCTTAAAAATTGCCAATAAGGATTGGCCTTTAGGCCATCTGTGATGGGTCATGTATGATTGCCTCTAGAAAACGTCTTGTCTGAGTTCACAATTTCTGATTGAAGGGTCAATAGATGGTAACACGACTTCCCAACATTCGACTCACACTTGGAGATTAGCTGAATCTGCTCGAATAGCTCTGAGTAGCTCTGAGTAACCCTGATGACACGGAGAAAAACAATTCCTTCGCTTCTGATATGCCCCAGCTTGTGGGACCTCTGCGGGGATACTCCTCAAAAGGAAATCTGAAAATCTGTACCCTGACGGTCTGATAGGAAATGCCCCTGCATGTTGAACCTCGGCAAAACTTCACATCAAATGCCTCTTGAACAAAGAATAACTTCCGCGCTCTTAGGAGAGCATGCCCTGTCTGCAATGACTTTGCCCCTGATTGGATGATTCGGTATAGTGATTCTAGCTACGAGAGATTTACCGAATCTCGACCTGATTGCCCCGGCATAACGACTTTGGATGACTGACCTCACTGGGGATCACTTGATAATAGCTTGCCCCTGCTCTCGGAATATTCGGGCATCCTGCATTCTATCCTGATCAGACTTTCCACTGTAGGAAACTTTCTTGCTGTCAAGCGCTTACTCACAAGTAAAACCAGTTGTTCTACATAAAAAATATACTAATGCAATGCATATGGCAGTTTTAACATCCAATCTGTTCACTGGAAAAATGGAAAATCAGTTTATGGCATACAAAGCACAAATCATTTATCAAAGTATCAACATCAGCATGGTAAGAAGAACCCTTTTAGGAGTCAGCTTCGACGCGATCTTAACCGATATATGCCTTCGAAACAGACTTGCTTCAATTAGGACTTTTGAAGGTTGTAACGTGGTCAGGTTCACGGTTTTGAAAGAAAGGATAAAGGCTCAAAGTCTATTTTAACCCACCCATTCTCCTTGATGTTCTCCGATCCTACATTCAGCGAATTCAACCTTAGCGCTCGCCTCTTGGAGGTTGAAATATAGGAATGATAGTTCGAGAAACTATGAGCTTTTGGAGTGACAGCCACACTCTTCGTCTTTGACACTTGGAGTCACACGACTCATATTTCATTTGAGGACTTTTCTTTCGTAATCCTTTTCATTTTTCTTTTTCTTTCCCTAATTCTTGCCTAGACTGACTCTTTTGAGTTTCTTTTGATTTTCCAGTCCAGCGGGATGCCCCTATTTTTGCCTAAGTCGTTTGTTTTCAAGTTTTGACTTAGCGGGCTTTTGATTCTTTTCGCTTTTCATTTTTTTTCTTTGAACAAGTCGTGTGACACTGGTTGCCTGACTCTTTGGAGAATAATGTGACTGTCTCACTCCTGATACTTAACCACTGTGGCTTTTTAGGCACGACCTATGGAGGTGTGATTGATCCTCGAACGGACACTCCTTTTGCAATTTGGACGCTCGGTCAAATTAGCTAACACCTACCCTGCCCCCTGTTGAGATTGAGGGTTTTTCGCTTTTAGAAAGAAACTCCTACAACTAGGCTCAAAGGGGTTGACAAGGGATTATCTTCCTTATATCTCCGGTGTTTAGGGATTTGAAACAATGTCTGTACATCATCAGCAGGTTTTATTTCAAAGGCATACAATATCGGAAGCTTGCATGTCGTTCATTTTCGCCATCCTCCCCGGATTCCGCTAAACCAATCGTTGGATATCTGTAAAAATCAATTAGTGAACACGAATGGATTTAATCAAAACATGCATACTCATTTCATTGTCATCAATTGAATGAAAACAACAAGTTTTACAAACAAGATTGCAATTTAACAAGAAAGAAACTACAAACATAAAGAAATGACAAGATGAAACACAGGAAAACGTCAGCTTCCGAGAACCAGGCTTTCACATCTGACTTGCTGCTGAACCAGCCGTCTTCAAAGTTGCTTATTGAAGCCATACTGCTTAAAACGGATGCCGGGTGGATTGCCTTTCTGACTTCATTGGGCTCTGTCTAGCATGCAGGTTTGACCGATAACGGTAAGGCTGCTGACTCTGGAAAGGAGTTGACGTCTGTTGCGAAGACTGGACAGATTGTTGACTTTGATCATTCGAACCACTTGGAGGTCGAGTCTGAACTATCAGGGACTCCTTTTGTTCTAGCGCTTTCATCCTCAGGCTTGGTCTAGGCAGCGACTGAGGACAGGGAGATTCTGACACCAATGATTGCAGAATATACTTCTGATCTACGGCAGCTTCGGGAACGTCCACTGTTTTAGCACCAACTGGGGTAAGACCATTAGGTACAATTACGCCGCCCGGCGTGAGTTCAATAACTTTTGCGTAAATCAGGTCCTGAACGTTGTGCTTAAAAGCATGGCAACTTTCCACATCATGTCCGGGTGCCCCGGAATGAAATTCACACTGCTTGCTAGTGCCATACCCATAAGGAAGCGTCGTTCCTGTGAGCGGTTCCAATATTCTTTTTTCAACCAGCTTCAAACTCAATAAAGTCTGCAAGAGCTTAGCATATGTTGAAGGCGGCGCCTCAAATATCCTCCTTGACCTTTGCCGAACCGGATGTATCTTTTGCTGTTGTTGTTGGTGTCGATCAACACGTCTTTTAAGCTCAGGTTCCACAGGCACGAGTTCCACAGGCACGGGCGGAACAAACTCCTTCACTGCGGCTTCAGATAGCTGATCATCCTCTTTCCTAATCACATTCTTGACGACTTCCATGATTAAGCTCATTTGGGTCTTCAGCTGATTATTTTCCTCTTTGAGTATCTTCTGATCCAGACGCAATTCTTGCATGTCTTTCATCATCTGCCTTAGCTGGCTTCAGACTTCAATCAGTTCAGCCTGATTCTGTTCCATGTCTCTGAGGAATTCCTGCAACAAACTGGAGATAGGAAATAAGACCCTCGGTTCTGATGTACCTGTTAATGCAGAAATCAAACACATATTCAAGACAAGACAAATACACCTCAAGCTATAAACACAGAGATAAACACCTCACACCAATATGCAAAGTCAACAAGAGCAGCAAACAAGCACAACCAAGTACAAAATACAATGACCCCAGCCAACAAGCCTGGTGGTGGTCAGCAAACAACAATGCACGAAAGCTAAACAATCAGCAGAGAAAAACAGATGTGACACCCGGCACAGAAACCTCTAGTAACTTCCCCCATATTCAACTGAGCTCTCAGCTGGACATTCTCCCGACCGTACACTCTCGGTGGAGTATTCCCTGACATGGGCTGATGAACCTGTCGCTACTGCGAAAATCAGCGCCGGCATGACAGAAGAGTCGCCACCGTGCGTTATTTATCCCAACGGAGGGAAAGGAAACGCTCGAAGTAAACCTCACAAAAAATGGGAAAGGTATGGTCATCGCAACCAAAACCTGGATTCGGGAGTCGGTTACGCAAGGGGAAGGTATTAGCACCCCTCACGTCCGTCGTACTCGACGGGATCCACGCTTGGTGTTTATAAGGAAAAGGGTGTGATTATCTATCTACGCTAGTGGTCAGTCTGAAAAGAAAAGAAAAGGACAGGACTCGACAGAACATACGCTGTTCTGGGCCTACGTACTCCCTCGTGCAATGGGAAAGTCAGAGTCAACGTAGTTCGACTACCTACGTCTAGACGGGGGGAGGTTGCTCGCTAGGATATCGCGTCCTGTGCCTACGTACTTCCACACGGCATGGAAGATCAGAGCAAACGTAGTTCGACTACGCACGACACAAGCTGTTCAAGTGTTTTTTATGGGAAAAATACACCTTAACCAAGGGTTTTCACAGTCCAGGAGGACAAAATGTTTTGATGTTTGTTCAAATCTTTTGACGGAAGAAATGAATTCACTTTTGTTTTATCCTTTATTAAGTGTTTTTCTGTTGTTTTGAGAAAGGAAAGAGACACCCTAAAACTACGGTTGAAAAGGGGAATCTACCTAATGTTATCATGCCTGGTTAACCAACCTAATGTCTATCATAACTCCTCCACAGCAGAGAAGTTAGAGCTCCTAAGGGATCATGGCAATAGAACTAAACAACAAACAGGAGATACTGCAAAGTAAAGAAATACTGGAAATATACATGAATGCAACAACCAAACAAGCAAGGCACAAAGGCCACAAACCACAGAGGCAAGGGAGCTCAGCTCTACCAAATACCAGCAAGCAAAGCCACTCAATAACAAACAAGCAGAAGGAGGACCACCTCGACTTCTCATGCACCCAAAGCCTATTTCTAAGATGCACCTATCTCAGAAATATCTAGATGAACCCTTAAGTCTAATGCAGCACAGCACCACACAAGTCAATCAATCACAAAGAGAAGGCTAACCAGCCTGGCAAACTCTATCCAAAAGTAATGAAACTACCCTGAGCAAAACCCTGAACAACCCTAAAACAAAAACCCTAATCAAAACCCTAAGCAACACTCTAAGCAAAGCCCTAATCAAATCTCTAAGCAAAGCCCTAAAGCAAAACCCTACACAAGAGAAAACAATCCCAGTCTCCAAGCTTCCAGACAAGCTTACCAAAGAAAGGGAGCTAAGTAGGCAGAGTCATAGTGCCTTCCTCAGGAAAGTAATAGGAGACTTATACTTAGGACTCATATCCCATGTGGCTCAACAACTGTGATCGGTTTACATTCCTCCTCAGGAGAAACTAAACTCACATGAAGGCTCCAACATCATTGGATACTTGAGAAATCCTACCTGAACTAAGGGAACTAAGTGAACAGACCCATAGTGCCATCCTCAGGAAAGTACCAGGGGGCTTCCACTTAGGAATCATATCACATGTGGCTCAACAACTGTGATCGGTTTACATTCCTCCTCAGGAGAAACTAAACTCACATGAAGGCTCCAACATCATTGGATACTTGAGAAATCCTACAGGAACTAAGGGAACTAAGTGGACAGACCCATAGTGCCTTCCTCAGGAAAATACTAGGGGGCTTCCACTTAGGAATCATATCCCATGTGGCTCAACAACTGTGATCGGTTTACATTCCTCCTCAGGAGAAACTAAACTCACATGAAGGCTCCAACATCATTGGATACTTGAGAAAGAGGTGAGAAGAAAGAATGAAGGACATCCATAGTGCCTTCCTCAGGAAAGTACCATAAATTTCCCTCAAACTTCAGGATCTCAAACCTCACAAACAGAGAGCAAGCTCCTAAACCAGGACCTCAAACCATGCATCCTTGCAAGCTCCAACAAGACTTCATCCAGCCTCCATCTCCAAGAAGAAACCACAGGCCCCCAAACCAAAATAAACCATCTCTGAAGTTCAACCACAGTTGAACTTCAAAGTCAGAAGCCATCAAGACTTCTCTTATTCTCAAGCTCAAGCAAAAAAAAAAATAACAGAACACCCTATAAAAATCTACCAAAAATCTAGGGGAACCCTACATGGCTTTATG
>OZ012741.1:415442580-415520943 GCA_963859935.3 Lathyrus sativus | reverse complement strand
TGGATATCTCCCAGCAAGGTAGGAACTGGGTTCTTTGCAGCCAGAATATAGAAAGCATCCGCATCAACAAAATCAGGAATGTTTGGGAACAATACAATTGCCAATAAACACACACAGCAAGGATGGCGTCAAAAACAACCCAGCCACCCTTCTTGGCATACTCCCGAGCCTTCTCCACCAAAACATCCAACGGAAATCCCCACGCATCTCCTCTTCTGATCATCTTCCCTGTCAGCTCAAACTCTCCTAAGCGCAGAATATCAGAAAGCTCAGCCAGATTAGGCTTAGCGTCCGTGTGATAGAAAGGCATCTGCTCGCGAATCGGTATAGTCCAAGAGTGCAGAATACTCCTCCAGGGTAGGAGCCAAGACAAAATCAGGAAATACAAAACACCTAAGCTCAGCATCATAAAACTGCAACAGGTGTAAATGTCGCTGATCTCATAAGCCGAGGGCTGGTAAACATAAGTCAGGATCCTCCCATATGTCTTCCTGAAACCTCCCATCACCTTCTTCCTAGCAATAGTAATTAACTCTTGACAACAGACTGATATCTGGAGACTGGAATCTGTAGGGTAACACTCTCTTCATGGCTTCCATGTCTTGCTAGGAAACACACACCGGAACCATCTGATAATAGTATCAACCTCAAACAAGAAACCCATCTGATCCAAACAACACACCTGTTAACGAGCCAAGAAAACCATCTGATAAATACTAAATCATGGTTTCTGAAGGCCAGTTTTCCTGCAATAACCCAATCCCCCTCACAGGTATGGACCTAACCCACGGACAAAGGTACGGCATCCTATGCGGTCATCAGCGTCACAGACTTTCATGAGTGACGATATGATTCCAGAAGGAGTGGCATCATCAAGTCATGAAGAGGCCTCACTTAGCTGACTTCCAAATGATCGGTCCCTAGAGTCGACAATCCTCACGTCTGGACTCCTCCCAGATCCTCAGGACCGAAAAGGAGCACCTCGGAGAGAACCTCGTCTGAGCGCTAGATTTCGTAGGGAACTGTGCCTGCTCAGCAGACAGGTTCGTCTACTACTCTCCGCAACTATGTCTAGGTGCATACTCAAGCCCCAGGTCCGACTTCTCACTCATAGTAACCTCCCTTTCCCACAGCAATAATCATGATAATATAATGCTGAAAGTAAATGCGGAAAGGTAAAGGTGCGGAAAGTAAAAGTGCAGAAAAGTAAAACACATATGCACAACACCCAACAGATAAACACCCAAGCGCTAGGATTGACTCGCATAGGGGGATGGGAAACGGTCCCAGCATAAGGGATGGGAAAAGTCCCTAGATGTTACAAGTCCCCAGCAGAGTCGCCAGCTGTCGCTACTGCGAAAATCGGCGCCGGCATGACAGAAGAGTCGCCACCGTGCGTTATTTATCCCAACGGAGGGAAAGGAAACGCTCGAAAGTAAACCTCGCAAAAAATTGGAAAGGTATGGTCATCGCAACCAAAACCTGGATTCGGGAGTCGGTTACGCAAGGGGAAGGTATTAGCACCCCTCACGTCCGTCGTACACTCGACGGGATCCACGCTTGGTGTTTATAAGGAAAAGGGTGTAATTATCTATCTACGCTAGTGGTCTCGTCTGAAAAGAAAAGAAAAGGACAGGACTCGACAGAACATACGCTGTTCTGGGCCTACGTACTCCCTCGTGCAATGGGAAAGTCAGAGTCAACGTGGTTCGACTACCTACGTCTAGACGGGGGGAGGTTGCTCGCCAGGACATCGCGTCCTGTGCCTACGTACTTCCACACGGCATGGAAGATCAGAGCAAACGTAGTTCGACTACGCACGACACAAGTTTGTTCAAGTGTTTTTTATGGGAAAAATACACCTTAACCAAGGGTTTTTCACAGTCCAGGAGGACAAAATGTTTTGATGTTTGTTCAAATCTTTGACGGAAGAAATGAATTCACTTTTGTTTTATCCTTTATTAAGTGTTTTTATGTTGTTTTGAGAAAGGAAAGAGACACCCTAAAACTACGGTTGAAAAGGGGAATCTACCTAATGTTATCATGCCTGGTTAACCAACCTAATGTCTATCATAACTCCTCTACAACAGAGAAGTTAGAGCTCCTAAGGGATCATGGCAATAGAACTAAACAGCAAACAGGAGATACTGCAAAGTAAAGAAATACTGGAAATATACATGAATGCAACAACCAAACAAGCAAGGCACAAAGGCCACAAACCACAGAGGCAAGGGAGCTCAGCTCTACCAAATACCAGCAAGCAAAGCCACTCAATAACAAACAAGCAGAAGGAGGACCACCTCGACTTCTCATGCACCCAAAGCCTATTTCTAAGATGCACCTATCTCAGAAATATCTAGATGAACCCCTAAGTCTAATGCAGCACAGCACCACACAATTCAATCATCACAAAGAGAAGGCTAACCAGCCTGGCAAACTCCCTATCCAAAAGTAATGAAACCACCCTGAGCAAAACCCTGAACAACCCTAAAACAAAAACCCTAATCAAAACCCTAAGCAACACTCTCTAAGCAAAGCCCTAATCAAATCTCTAAGCAAAGCCCTAATCAAATCTCTAAGAAAAGCCCTAAAGCAAAACCCTACACAAGAGAAAACAATCCCAGTCTCCAAGCTTCCAGACAAGCTTACCAAAGAAAGGGAGCCTAAGTAGGCAGAGTCATAGTGCCTTCCTCAGGAAAGTAATAGGAGACTTATACTTAGGACTCATATTCCATGTGGCTCAACAACTGTGATCGGTTTACATTCCTCCTCAGGAGAAACTAAACTCACATGAAGGCTCCAACATCATTGGATACTTGAGAAATCCTACCTGAACTAAGGAACTAAGTGAACAGACCCATAGTGCCTTCCTCAGGAAAGTACCAGGGGGCTTCCACTTAGGAATCATATCCCATGTGGCTCAACAACTGTGATCGGTTTACATTCCTCCTCAGGAGAAACTAAGCTCACATAAAGGCTCCAACATCATTGGATACTTGAGAAATCCTACAGGAACTAAGGGAACTAAGTGGACAGACCCATAGTGCCTTCCTCAGGAAAATACTAGGGGGCTTCCACTTAGGAATCATATCCCATGTGGCTCAACAACTGTGATCGGTTTACATTCCTCCTCAGGAGAAACTAAACTCACATGAAGGCTCCAACATCATTGGATACTTGAGAAAGAGGTGAGAAGAAAGAATGAAGGACATCCATAGTGCCTTCCTTAGGAAAGTACCATAAATTTCCCTCAAACTTCAGGATCTCAAACCTCACAAACAGAGAGCAAGCTCCTAAACCAGGACCTCAAACCATGCATCCTTGGCAAGCTCCAACAAGACTTCATCCAGCCTCCATCTCCAAGAAGAAACCACAGGCCCCCAAACCAAAATAAACCATCTCTGAAGTTCAACCACAGTTGAACTTCAAAGTCAGAAGCCATCAAGACTTCTCTTATTCTCAAGCTCAAGCAAAAAAAAAAAATAACAGAACACCCTATAAAAATCTACCAAAAATCTAGGGGAACCCTACATGGCTTTATGATCCCAAAATCAAATCTCAAAGCCTAGGTCAACTTCTAAGGCTACTAAACAAACCCTAACATTGAAATGGTCAAGGGGTTAACCGGCAAGTTAGGAGGTCTCTACTCTCTAACCCTAAAACAACATCAATCAATCTCTAAAAATCTCACAAAAATCCTATGGGGGAGCATGCATTAGTCTAGTATAACATACTAAAAAACCAAAGCAAAAATCAATACCAAGCAAGAGAACTAAAATCAGCAAGGCAGACACATCACAAACCAATTATTCAATATGAATTAAAATAACAAAAATGCAAATAAAAA
The DNA here is from genome assembly GCA_963859935.3 of Lathyrus sativus. Lineage (NCBI taxonomy): Eukaryota > Viridiplantae > Streptophyta > Magnoliopsida > Fabales > Fabaceae > Lathyrus > Lathyrus sativus. The sequence goes on along the minus strand of OZ012741.1, from coordinate 415,517,096 downwards.
TGAAAATGCATGATCAATTTAATATTTTATGTACTATAAAATTCTAAATTGAATTAGGAACCTACAGAAAAAATAAGGGAATTAATTGGACACTTCCTACTATTTTTTATGAATTTTCTCTAACATGATACAAAACAAAGAAATAACAAAGAAAAATAAAAAAGAAATAAAACAGGGGGGGGCAGCGATAGCAACAACTCTGGTTGTTTCAGCATAGGGCCCATACACGGGGGGGTGCGCCTACCACTTAGGGCCTAAGCCCAAACCAAATCCTTCAGCATTCTCACACAGGGGGGGGGAACGAGTAACCGGGGGATGATACCTGCCAAATAACGCACTGGGCGTGGCCCAACTCTAACCCTAACCCAGGTACCAATTAACAAAACTAACCCTTCTTCCCCAACGTGTACGTTCACTTGTTCACTTACCCTTTCCTCAAACCCTAATCGCCATTTCCCCTTCTCTGAACCTCTCGAAGACTCTCAACCAAATCTCTGAAACACTCAAACCCTACTCAATCACCTTCTTCCTCAGCTCAACGCCATCAACAATAAACCTTCAAGAACACCGCCATCACTACTCAAAACCACTTACCACTCATCTAAAAACCATAACCTAAGCGACAAAGACTAATCCTACATCTAAGACGTACATGCAAAGAGCAGAAGGAAAAGAAAATGGAACCTGGACGTCATTGACGGAAGATTCACGGAGGAGAAGGTTCTTTGACGGAGATCTTGAAGATTTCTAGAGGATTCTTCGTAAGCTCCTAAGGGACCAACCAACCGGAGGATGTTTGAAGATGAGCCGGGTACTCTGAAGGTCTTCGAAGGAAGATTGAAGATCTTTGTTGAAGGCGTCGTTGGAGATCGCTCGAAGGTTTCTGGGACAAGCAACGAAGAACTCAACGAGTTCTTGGAGATCTGTGAATCACAAGGTTCGTTCTTGATCTGGTAGGATCTGGAAAATGTGTGCATGGAACGGATGAGGATTTAGGTTTTCTGGAAAATTGTGTGAAGAACGATGAAGGTTTGAAAAATCTTCATGAATTTTCTGGAGATTTCTTCTGAAGGTTGATGAAGAATTCTGGGCTTAATGATGAAGATCAATGAGTTTTCCGGCGAGACGATGCAGTTTCCGGTGGACCTGGTTGAATTTTCCGGCGAGTTATTGATGAAGGTGGGACCAGAGAAGATCGGGGGGAGAGCGGATGAATTTCTGGAGAAAACGGGTTGATTTGTCAGCTTCCGGCGCCTTTAACGGTCTCCGGTGGCCGTTGCGGTGGAGGGGAGCGTCCGGGCCGGTGGCTGCATGGCCGGCGATGAGGGATTCCGGTGAGGATGAGGGACGGGCGCGTGGCAGTCTTGCATGCAGAGGGAAGATGCGAGGAGGACACGTGGTGGGGGTGGCGTGGCGCAGAGAGAGAGAGAGTGGAGTCTGGGTGAGGTGTCAGTGTGTGGGGGAAGTGGGAGTTGTGAGGTGGCAGAACGTGGGGTCCTCTGTTGAAACGCGTGGATCATTATATAAAGGACACATGGCACATTCTAGACGAAAATAGGACAAAAACGGACTGCACTGGATTTGGGCCCCCAAAAAACCAACCTGGGCCCACGAAAAATGGCCATTAGACCCAAAAAATCTGACTTAACAATGGATTAATCCTAACTACAAACTAATCAAAGATTAAACCTAATTAACTAATTAAAATCTGACTAATTAATTCTAAAACTACAATTAGATCTAAATGACAATTAAACTAATCTAATCCTAATTAAATCTAACAACTCTAATTAAAAGATTAAAATCCTAATTAAATCTAAAAGAAGAATTAAATTCTATATTAAAAGATTTAAAATCCTAATTAATCTCTATTAAGCCTAAAAACTATTAACTAATAAAAGATAAAAACTCTAATCATCTCTATTAAAAAAAATCTATTAAAATTCTACTAATTCTAATAAAATCTATATTATTTATTTAAAAAGAAAATCTAATATTCTATTACAACTATTAAAAAAACTATTAACCTATTAAAAACTCTATAAAATTCTAAAAATGATTTAAAACTCTAAAAAAATACTAAAACATCTATTTTAAATTCTAAAAAATCTATAAAGCCTATTTAAAATCTACAAAAAGGCTATTAAATCCTAAAAAAATGCAGACAAATGCAAATGACCAACATAAAAGAGAGCGCGAGACAGATCGAAGCAAACAGTAAACCCCCGGGCATCAGAATATCCCAAAAACCACCATGTACGCTGAAAACACCGAGGAGCGCACAATTCCCCCGAAAATAAAACCCTGATTATTTAGACTGGATCTGAATATCCGGTAGATGCAAACCAAGCTGTAACCCTGACACCTTCTGTCTGTGCACAAATTGTCATGCATCTGATATGCGAATACGAATTTAACCCACGAACCAGATAGGAGAACCGGTTGGTCAAATTTTAGGGTGCAACAGAACCCATACAACTGGATGAAGGATAATCAATAATCCGAACAAAACCTGAGGCGTGATGAAGATCCTGTTAGAGTCTAGCAGATTCTGGAACTTGGCTTCTGAGCACTTTGCAATCATCTGTCGAATGCCCCTGTACCCCGACATGGTACTCACAGAGCGGGCGCTGGCATCAGAACCTGAAGGATAAGGCGGGATCATTGGACTAGTCTCTTTCGGCACTATAATCCACTTTCGACCAAATCTGGCAACAACTGACTGGTATGACACCGGGTAGCTGAGTAAACTGCCTTTTCAGGCTTCCTTGGTCTTTGTCGGGCGTTGACGACGCGGCTGACGATAATATGACTGCTGGTTTGGAAGTGTCCTGAAAACTGAGCCTGAGGCGCTAGAGGTTCTGAGACAGACATCGCTGTCCTTCTTCCCACTCCTCTTGAGAACTGATAATTGATTCATTCTTATCAACTGGGATGTAAGCAGCCTCTCGATAGCTTTCCATTCTTGAGTCCTCTCTCAACAAGCTCTCCCATTCTCATCAGGCCTTCAAAGCTTGTACAAGTGAACATCATGTCATGATAACGGGCCCTTCAGATTATCCAAAAGAGAGGTTAACCATTTCTCTCTTCGGGATCGGTGGTTGAACACGGAGCAGCCAATTCTCTCCATCTCTGCACATACCCCCTAAAGGATTCATTCTCCGCACGAGATAATTCTTGCCAGATGCACGCGAAAAGGAGCCATTTCTAGGTTGTAGTCGTACTACTTCACGAAGACATTGGCTAAGTCCGACCATGATTTAATACTATCACTCTGCAAGTGCATGTACCAGTCCAACGATGCTCCGATCAGACTATCTTGGAAACAATGAATCATGAGCTTGTCATTGGTGATATGCAGAGTCATTCTTCTGCAAAACATAACCAAATGTAGCTTCGGACAGCTATCCCCTTTGTACTTCTCAAAATTGGGCATTTAGAACTTCGGAGGTAACACAAGACCTGGCACCAAACACATGCCTGCAGCATTCAGATCAAGAGTATTCTTATTCACCAGGGCGGCAATCTGATCTTCCAACGTCTGAAGTCTTCTCATATACTCAGCAGTCAGTGGGTCCTGAATATTAACCTGCAGAATAACTCTTGGAGACGGAAGAATCCTTGGAGAATCTGGCGTAGAGAAAGTGGGAATTGTGACACTCTGCATCATTGAAGGAATATGGACCTCTGACAGGGGTTTTGCACTGGCTGGGCTAACATTGTTCATGCTGAGCTCTTTGACCATTGTTTCCTTCTCCACTTATAGTTGTTATGGCTTCCATGATCTGACTCACCTGGTACTTAAACAATTCAAACTCTGCCCGAGTAAGAACCAAGTTCTGCTCTTCTGAAGCCATGACCTTTCCAGATGCTAACTCAAGTTCCAATACGAATGTCGGGAAATCAACTGATGAAGTCGGACAAAAACGGGTATAGCTCCCTGTTCCGGCTGAGGATGAATATGCAAAATGAAATGCAAATGCAAACAGTCATGCAAAATGCAAAATGCACACACAAGGGACCAAGTGCCCTGCTGCTGAGAAGAATCCACCATACTGGTCTTAGTCAGACCCAATAACACTGCTCGAGACACTGTCCAGCTTCAAACAAACCAAAACTGTACTCCAACCTGGTCTCCAACAGACCCTATAAAGCTGTCTTCAAATTACCAACACCACTGAATCTCAATCAAGAAAACCGGTAATCTGGAGTGTCAAGTTACCTGCATGCCCAACCCCCTCTCACAGGTAGGTGTCCTAATAACTGACAACAAGGTATGGCATCCTATGCGGTCGTTGGCGTCACAGTACTTTCAAGACGGATGATACGATACCCAAAAGGTGTGGCATCATCATGTTCCTGAAGAGGCCTCACTTAGCCAACTTCCAAATGATCGTGGTCCCCGGAGTCGACAATCCAACTAACCAACCAAACCCCCTCAACCCAAAGGGTTGAAAAAGAAGTCAACCAGAAGAACCTCGTCCGAGCGTGGAGTTTCATGAGACACTAGTACATGCAAAGCATGCACGCACCCACTAATTTCCACTCTAATTCTAGGTGCACTCAAGCCAGGTCCGGCTTATCTCTCAATCATAGAACCCCCTCATACCCACAGCAATAATAACAGAAATATATGCTGAATGTAAAATACAGAGAACGTAAATCCATACAAAATCCACGACGGGAAAACAAGCGCTAGGATTGACTCGCGTAGTGGAACCGTTGGAGTCCCCAGCAGAGTCGCCAGCTGTCGCTATTCTGCGAAAATCGGCGCCGGCTGAACAGAAGAGTCGCCACCGTGTTGTTATTTATCCCAATGGAGGGAAAGGAAACGCTCGAAGTAAACCTACCGCAAAAACGGGAAAGGAATGGTCCCTCGCAACCAAATCCTGGATTCGGGAGTCGGTTACGCAAGGGGAAGGTATTAGCACCCCTCACGTATGTCATACTCGACGGGATCCACGCTTGTTTTCTGGTACGGATTGTTATTCTATCTACTCTACAGGTCTGAGGTTAAAAGAAAAGAAAATGACTCGGCAAAGTATCGCACTTTTATGCCTAAGTATTCCCGTCTGGAACGAGAAATCAGAGTCAACGTAGTTCGCCTACCTACGGGAAAGGAGGGGAAGGTTGCTCGCTAGGATATCGCTCCTATGCCTACGTACTTTCACACAGCATGAAAGATCAGAGCAAACGTAGTTCTGGGCTACGGAAGAACACAAATTTGTGTTTGACTATTTTTATCCTTCCTGAAAAGGTTTTCTCCTGATTATGGGTCCAAGCGGACAAAAATGACTCTTTGATTGGTTTACAGTCTTTTACGCAAGAACTGTTTTTTATTGATGTTTAACCTTTTATTGTATTTTTTGATTGTTTTGAGAAAGAAGAGACAGAACTCTAAAACCTATGGTTGAAAAAGGGAATCAAAATCTACCATAATGTTGTCATGCATGGATGAGATCCTAATGTCTGTCATATTTCTCTCTTGCGCAGAGAGAAACAGAGATCCTAAGGGGATAAACGGAAAAGCAACATCATATGTACAGTAAAGCAGTAAAATGCATGAATGCAACAGTACAAGCGAGGCAAGGGAGTCCCACTCGACCTCGAACCTAGAAAACAATGGGCAAAGTGAAACAAAACTTCACTTCAACCCTATGGGAAAATTAACAAACAATACAACAAAAGAAAATAAAACCCCCAAAACCAGCCCTGACAGCACACCAGCTCCAGTTGAACTTCCAAAATCAAACTCCAATGAGATCCAACTCCAATGATACCCAAGCTACAACAAGCTTCCATCTCCAAGAAATCACCCAGCTCAAGCAAGCGCAAAATCTTAACCAGTTGACAGCATCAGACAAAAGATAGCCTTAGCTTTGCCAGTTGCACAACTTTGACATGAACAATCTTCATCTTTGTCAATCTTTGATCTTCATCTCTATCTTCAATGGCTCCTCTCTTCAAGGCAAGCTCTCCAGCAAAGAATTGATTTTATCAGAAGAAATTGAATGTCAAGCAGTTCATTGACGACCAAAGGAAGTCTATAAACAGTTGACATTGTAACAGACTGTTTCCGCCTCAAAGTATCTACCTCTAAGGTAAGGCCACTTATCCCTCCTAAGGAAGGAGGTGAATACCATAGAGGGACTTTATGTCTTAGATAGGAATGGAAGCACATGAAGCTATCCACGTTTGCACAAAATAATTCAGTCTATTCTAAGGCTCTGCTTATTCCTATTACTTCTTATGCCTTCAATCAACATCTTCAATCCAAGCAATCTTCATGCATCAACCTTTGATTATTATCCTCAATCTTCTCCTTTGATGTCTTCATGCTTCCCCAAGCTCAAACCAAGCCCCATACCCCAAATATAAAACCCAAAAGCCCAAGCAGACAGATAAAAACCCAAGTGGGCACACCAAAACAATCACACAATTTGCAAAATATACTAAAAATAGTAAAATAGTATTTAAAATTCTAATATTTATTCTAGAGGGATTTCTATATCTACCCTACATACCCTATATGTCCCATAACCTAATTCATGCTAAAAAACCCCAAAATAAAATGTTGTAATGCACCTATGTTGAGTTTGAACCCCTAATTATACTATCCTAATGTTTTTCTAACCAAAACTAATCAAGATTAATCTACAAAAATGTGGAAAAAATCTCTAAAGGGAACTTAATGCTCTAATCTAGCTAGTACAAAAAGAACGGAATCAAAATATGAATTTAAATTGCTAAACAAAATTCATCAAAAGGCATGTACAAACAATATGAAAATAAAAGCAATTAAAATGTAAAATATCACCATAATGGAAAAAAGCCTAAAAATACTATTTTTATTTTTTCACAATATTCTTGAAACAATTATTAAAATGGAGGAAAAAATCCCATGTTAAAATGACCATTTTTGAATTTTTTATGATTTATTTGGTGAATTATATACAAATGAAGAAAATTAAACAGAAATTCAATTAAAAAGGGGTGTTACCAGCAACTATTTACATTCAGAAACAAATTGGGCCCAGGATGGGGGTAGCAGTTAACACTGCGCTGGGCCCATGTTTGCTCAGAAAAACACAAAAGAAAAAAAATAAAAAAACACAAACGGGGGAGGGGTGTAGATAGCAGGGATTCCTTTGTTATTCGCTCTGGGGCCCCAGACTGGGGGGGTGTAAACACTAAATCTGCTAGGCCCATGCTCAAATCAGAAGAAAAAAAAACCTACAAGCAAAAACGAACGGGGGGTGCAAACAGATGAGTTCGCCTTGCATTCTTGGTTGGGCTTCCCATGGGGGGGGGTGGGGGGTGCTAATAGAAGTTGGGTTAGGCCCAACGAAATTCATTCTAGGGATAGGGTGTACGAATGGAAATAATGGAGTAGATTCAGTAAACTAGTAATTGGGCCTAAAGCCTGGGATTCATCCAACCCCATTTTCAGCAACATCGAACCCTAACACACTTCTAACATCCAATCTAGTGCTACTGTTCACCTCTCCTCCCAACGAAACCCTAGCGCCGTTTCTCTCAAGCTCTCCCATGAAACCCTCTCCAAAACTCTCTCCATCCCTCAATCTTTCAGCCCTAAACCTAACCCGCCTCACAAAATCAATCATTCAAACCCTCACCTAAATCAGTTTCAACACCTAACGAACATGCAAACTAGATAACTATGAAGGCACAAAGAGTTGAGGAAGACAAACAAAACCTGGAAAATTTATGAAGATGGAGGCGTCTGAGTGATGACAAACGTCGAGGATGAATGCTGAATATTCTTGGACGGAGTTTTAAAACACCTTCTGGAGAGTCTGGTTGAAGTTTCAGCTATTTACGGCGGCAACGTTGTTCGTGTTTCGATGAAGATCTTTTGAAGCCACTTCTGGAAACCCTAGCTGAAGGTTGAAGGACCTGGAGATTTGATGTTAAACGATCTTGGAGGTTCTTGTGACGAACATGAAGAGAACGACCAAGTTTGATGATCAATTTCTGGAAAACGCTGAGGATTGTTGAAGGTTTCTGGAAAGAGGTTCAAGAACGCGATGACATTTTCTGAGGAAGACGATGAAGGTTCATGGAGTTCTTCTGAAGAATTGAAGGATGATGATCGAATATGGAAAAACTACGTTGAAGGAGTTGTTTTGAACATTCTTGAGCAAAGAATATTTCTGGAAAAAATTCTATGGAGGAGCGATGAGGTTGGATCGGAGAAGATGAAGTTGGGAAGAATTTCTGGGTTTTTGGTGTTTTTTGCAGTTTTCCGGCGAAATCAGCGGTGGTCGGGAGGCGGTTAGGATGGTGGGAGACGATTAGTTAGGGTGGCCCGCGACAGCTTTGCATGGCCGGCGGTGGGGTTCCGGCGAAGGGGGGCAGGTGGGCAGAGGAGGAGTAAGGAGAATGAGCCACGTGTGGCGTGGTGAAGGGTGAGAGAGCAACACGTGGGGTTGCATGCAGAGTGGGACCGAATGAGGTGGAGGAAAATCTGGCGTACGCGTGGCAGGCCTACTTATATGACAAGTGTCCTCTGCGAAAAATGGACCTGGGCCTGATGACTTGGAATCTGGATAATGCTAATTGGCCCAATAAGACTAATTTCAGATTAATGGCTAAAAACTGAATTAACTGAAACAAAGCAAAATTTAAATCTAAAAAACCTAATTAACTCCTAAAAACGAAAATTAAAAGTAAATACCTGATTAACCTCCAATATTAAACCTAATTAATCCTAAAAAAATAAAATCTAATAAATCTGAAAAAAACTAAAAACTGTTATTTTAATATCTAAACAATTATTTTTTTAAAAAACCCTAATTAATTCTAAAAAAAAACAAATAAAATCTAAAAAACATTTTCTTTTTTTTTTCTTTTAAAATCTAATATACTAATTTGAAAAACAATAAAATCTAATAAAAATCTAAAAAACAATTAATCTTTATATTTTTAAAATCTATTCTATTTTTCTTTAAAAACAACAATAAAACTCTTAAAAAAACAATACTATCTATATATATTTTAACTATTCTATTAAAAGAAAAATGATAATATCTATTAAAACTAATAAAAGAAAATTAATATCTAAAATTTATTAAAAACTACAATATCTAAAAATTCTTTAAAAATCTATTAATTTCTAAAAAAAAAGAAAAGAAAATTTATTTAAAACCCTAAAAATAAAAATAAAACCCTATTAAATACAGAAAACTCCAATTAAGTGCATTAAAAATCCAGAAAAATCCTAAAAATGCCAGGAGGCTGATTAAACCGATTAAAACCCAAATACACAACCGTAGCAAAACCCGGGCACCGAGATGGCCTGAAAATACCAGGAACGAGCACCAATTCTCAACAGACTTTTATTTCGACCGGCCTGAACTGCCTGAAACGCCTGGGGCTATAATCCCGATAAAAACCAATCTGAATGATAAAAATGCAATGCGTGCCGTATGCGAATGCGAATAAAAAATGTGTCGAAACATAAACCAGATATGAGGACCGGTTGGTCAGATTTTAGGGTGCAACACCCACGAATTTTGGCCCATCAATAAAAAACAACTTAAGTGATGTGTCAGAAAAGTGATATTTTGTTCTGTCTCACTCAGTTTGCACAGTGAACTTCCAGCGAACATTTGCCTCAGGTTCGCCCATCGAACTCAAGGTGAATGAGACAGATTTTTCAAAAACATTTATTTTCTTCTCACTCTACCACAAAAATTTCTATACTAATCTAACACTAATAATGCAATAAAGACGAAAGGGTACTTACAATGTTGGGGTGCCTCCTAACTAGTGTTTTCTTTAACGTCGTTTGAGCTCGATGGTCCGACAATTGAAACCTCAGAACTAAAAGCAATTGAATAAAGTCCTCAACCATTGTTATGACCAGTTCTTGGTCCACTTTTCCTCAAGAATGAAATCCCAACATGACTTCATCATAGCCTCCTCGGTCTCTTCATCCTTTTTTTCAAAACCGCTTTAATCTTGGAACTTTCCTCCTTCCTTTTCTTTGATGCAACTCTTGCGTATTCGTCTTTCTTTTTCTTCACTTTAACTCTTGCATCTTCCTTTCTCACTTGAAAATTATCTTCCACTTGATTTGAATACACCATACCGTTAAAAAGTGTAAAGAACACTTCTTCATCATTTGTCCTGCCTTCATTATGCCTTCATCAACATCAATTAGCATTCTTACGGTTTTCATGAAGGGTCTTCTAAGGATTATTGGTGTATCCTCATCTTCTTCCATATCCATGACAACAAAATCAACCAGAAATTAAAATTTGTCGACTTTTATTAACACTTCTTCAACAACACCATGAGGACGAGTCCTAGACTTGTCTACAAGTTGTAAAGTTATATTGGTTGATGTCATCTCAATGTTCTCAAGTATTTTCACCACAGACAAAGGAATTAAGTTAATACTAGCACCCATATCGATCAAAGCCTTACACTTTAAATCACTACCTATAGTTATAACTAGAGCTACTCTTCCTAGATCTCCTTCCTTCCGCAGAAGAATGCTTTGGACAATAGCACTACAATTTGCATTGAGCTCAATGGTTTCTTTATCTGTGTACCTCTTCTTCTTTGTAAGTATGTCTTTCATAAATTTTGCATACTTTGGCATTTGCTCTAGAGCCTCAGAAAATGGAATGGTTATTTGCAACCGACTAAATATGTCCAAGAATCTAGCATAATGCTTCTCATTGTCTTTTTTCGTAAGAGCATTAGGATATGGTAACTTTTTCGTTGGAACTTCACTCTCATGCTCCTTTCCTTTCTTACTTTTTTTTCAATTTCTCATCTCTTAACTTCTTCTCTACTTCCTCATTTTCAACTAACTCCTTATCATTATTTTTTTCAACTTCTTCCACAATTTCATCCTCCTTTTCAACTTCAACATTTTTCTCCACAACATTTTTATCAACTCCCACACCAATTATTCTCTCACTCCTAGTAAAGATGGCTTTGCAAGATTCCTTCGGATTCACTTTAGTACTAGCCGGAAAAGTTTCTTTATGTTGGTCGGCTAATTGCTTGGACAATTGTCCAACTTGAGTTTCAAGGTTCTGAATTGCCGCATTCGTACTCTTTTAAATGGAGATAGGCATTTATATGAATTGGTTAAAAGTTTCCTCAATCTTTGAGCTTCCACCTTGGTTTTGTAGAGGTTGGTTATAATTTTGGTAAGGTTGACGGTTAGAAGAACTCGACTCTTTCCTCCACCCTTGTTGGTAACCTTGGCTATTGTCGCTACTCGAAAAATGCATCGCGCAACGACGGGGAGGCGAAAAAGATAGACAGAAGAGTCGCCACCGAACTTTATTTATCCCATGAGGGGAAAGGAAAATATCGAGAAAACCTTAGGAAAGAAATGGATAAGATGGTCTCGCAACCAAGAACGGGTTCGGAAGCCGGTTATGCGAAGGGAAGGTATTAGGACCCCTCGCATCCATCGTACTCGATGGGAACCTTTTGTTTGTCGACGTGTGGAAATATTTGCTTAAGTATTATGCTATAAAAAGTGTTCCACAAGATAGGGAGAAAAGGGTTAGAGACGGGGGAAAGAGAGGTAACGGGGAAGAAGAGAGAAAGAAAAGACTCGGTAGGACTTCGCGGTCCTAGGCCTACGTATTCTCAACGGATGTGAGAAAGTCAGAGTCGACGTAGTTCGGGAAACTACGGGTGATAGGGGGATGTGTGCTCGGAAAGGATTGTGGCCCTTGTGCCTACGTATCTTTACTTGAAGAAGTAAAGAATCAGAGCAGCTGTAGTTCGGCCTACGGTGCGCGAGAAAGTTTTGGCAGACGCTGCTATCATGCGCATTCTAGCAGTTAGGTGTTTTGCTGCTCGCATGTGAGGAGACTTAAGCGTTACCTGTTTGCGGTAGAACGGACGTAGCATGCCTTTCTGGGAAAGGGTGGAAAAGAGAAAAGGGTGCTCGCTAGGATTGTCGCAATCCTATGCCTACGTATTCTCAACATGCAAGAGAAATCAGAGCAACGTAGTTCGAGCCTACGGTGCGGATAACCGCTGTGTTTGGGGATGATGTTATCGTGCGCGTTCTAGCAGTTTAGGTGTTTTGCTGCTCGCATGTGAGGAGACTTATGCGTACCTGTTTGTGGTAGAACGGACGTAACATATCCTGTTTGAAAGGTTGGTTTTCGTCATGCGAGGCAAGGTATCATGTTTGATTGGTTGAGATTGTTTTTGGGGCGAGATAGGTCCTCAGATAGTAACCCCTACGGGTAGTACCCAATTCTTTATCTCAAGGTTTTTGTTATGAAATGGTGTGGCGAACGTAGCGTCTTCGTATTGAAAGACGAGTATCAAGACCACCCCCACTACAGTGAGTATCCTGACACTCGGAGAGGAAGAAGACTACACTCAATCCTCTCTCTTTAATTCAACACAAAGAGAACTCCGTTCTCTTATTAAAGATGTTTTTGGTTTTGAATAGTAAGTGCTTTTTGCGACAGAGAACCCTACGGTAAACGTCAGCACTCGGGATAGGAGAAGGCCTACGCCTAACCACTCCACGACCATTCAAGTTTTTGTTATGAAAAGAAGTTTGAAAATGCACTCGGTGCGAGACCGAGATTTTAGGTGAGCAAGGTTGCGGAAAGAAGTTGTGAAAGGAGAGGTGGTGAAAGAAGTCGCATCTTTGTATTGAAAGACGAGTATCAAGACCACCCTCACTACAGTGGGCATCCCAACACTCGAAGAAGAAGAGGTCTACACCAATCCTCTCTTTTAATTCAATACAAAGAAAAATTGATTCTTAACGAAAGGGATTTTGAAAACGCACTCGGCGCGGGGCCGAGGTTTTTAGGAGGAAGGGTTTGAAAATGTAAGGAATTGGAAAGAAAGACGTCTTCGTATTGAAAGACGAGTGTCTAAACCACCCACACTACAGTGAGCATCTCGACACTCGAAGAGGAAGAAAGTCTACACTTAAGCCCCTCGTTTAGTTCAATACAAAGATGATTTGTTTTAGGAAGATGGCTTGACAATGTTTTTGAATTGAGTTGGGACAAGATATGAACAGAGAAAAGAGGTGGTCTCAGATCCTTCATTTCTCATCAATAATTTGACAGAGGGTCGAAGGAAATGTCGTCATCGACCCAAAATGGGGAAAATGGAACCAAAAGTCCAATGACAAATGCAAAATAAAATCTACTTCTAAAATGATAATACTATTAAAAACCTAAATAGAAAATGTTAAGAAGTTTAATTAAACTCTAAATATCTAGAACTATAATAATATTACCTACAATAATAATATATATAATTAACTAATATATATTTACAAAGTTCTAAGAAAAATTTAAAATATAAAATATATAATAAAAATAATTTACATACTAATAAACTAAATCAATATATACATAACAAAAAAAAAGTTTTACAAAATAAATATAGAAATTAAATACAATCAGAATAATAATATAAAAAAAAAACTGAAATAAATAAAATAAAATAAATAAGAAATGAAACGCAAATGCTCAGTTTGGAAACAGGGTAACGCATCAAAAAATAGGGGAAAGGCATGATTAACCTAAGAACAACGGCAAGATTCTCAGAAACGAAGGAATTCCATTGCAGACATCGACATTCAAAGGACGACCGCGAAATGGCAACACAACGCCCTCGTGAACCCGATCCCCTTCTCTTTTCATTCTTGCCTCAGTTCACTGCTTCGATTCATCTCAGATTTGAGGTAGGTTCTCACTTTATATCTTTTCAATCTTGATTTAGATTCTCGACTCTCTTTCTTCTCATTCTTTTTCTAGTTTGTGGGTTTAGATTGAAGAACGGAGGATGGAAGTCGTGGGGTTGTTGGTTGTGATGACAGTTTTGGTTTGGAAGAATAGGTTTGAAGAAGTTGAGAACCAACAGCGAAGATTAATGGAAGAGTGTGACGCAAAAATCGCCCACCACATGCTCGATGAAAGTACTATTATGGCTTTGAGAGTTTGATGTTGAAGGTTTGGAATTAAGATTGAAGAAGGATTTTCTGGTTGAGTTTGCGAGGTTGTTGAAAACGAAAACGGTGAGTGAGTGGTGACTTTTTGCTGGGTTTGTTCTGGTGTTGAGATATCTTTGAACTCTGAATATGGAGCAAAATCATCACCATCTTTTTCCTTTTTTATTCTTCTGATGCTCGACTAGGTGGTGTGTAATGCATTGTAGGTGAAAACAGAGGGAGTTTGGATGTGAAGTTGTGTTGAAATTCATTGAGTTTGGTTTATGGTTGAAGATGGAAAGGAAGCGGCGCAGTTTGAGACGAGCTATTCCCCGGTGAGCGAGTGTTGTCATGAATTTAAAGGGGTTTGATTTTGTGGATTGAGAGAGCAGATGAAAGTTCACTGTTGTTTACGGATGTCAAGAGTTTACAAAACTGTGAGTTTTTGTTAGTGTTCAAACAGAAAGGTTAAGCTGCCTCTTGTGAAGGTGTTGAAAGGTTATGTGAAGTGAAAGGTTAATGAGGTTTGGAAGAGGATTTGAGAGAAGATTTGTTACATGTTTGTATTTGTTTGTTGTTGGTTTCAGAAGGTGATGAAGTGTGAGGTTGGAAGTTTTGTGTGGAAAAGGTGATTATTGCTTGATGTTTTGGTTCTGTTTGTGAACGAAGGTTGTGTGAGGATGAGGAAAGTTAGGCAGAGGTTCAGAAGTAGGTTTATGTTGGTTGTTTCGAAGTGATGAAGAAGGTTTGAAGACCCATGGTGAAACCGATTCCCAGAAATACAAGTTCCTTCTTGCTTATGGGATTCTACATCCAACGTTGTTGGCGACGACGAGATTCACCACCCTGCTCAATGCTTCAGCTATCATGTGTAGAAGGAGGGTTTTGTAGTGTGTTACATGAAAAAATGAGAAGTTTAGTATGAAAAGGAAAGGTTGTATCGGTATGGTGGTATTGTTCAAAACATGAGCAAGAGTGATGACAGAGGTTGTGTTTCGATGGTGGAAACAAAGAAGAAGGAGAACAATGGAGTGGTGATGGATTGGAGGAGGAAGAAGCTGAGTTTGAAGAGATGGTGAGGGTTAAATGGAAATTGTGATGTCGGTTAACGAAAATCAGAAAGGAAGAAGGATCTCGTTGATGATTGTGGTGAGGAATCAAATTTGAAGGAAGTGGTTTTTGGTTGAAGATAGAGTGGAGCCAAAGGGAGACCGTTTTTTTCTTTATGTTAAATGGTTTTTGAGGTTTTTTGTATTGGTTTTGTTTTCAGGTTTTTCGTCGAAAAAGCTTTGTAATGGCCCTTTTGGTTTGTACATTGTGTTGTTTTTTTTGTGTGGCATGCGCGACAGGATGTATTGTGTAGCAACATGCTGGAGGCTGCAGGAGCAGGAATTGCATACAGTTTGCAACAAATGGCGGTACGGATTTTTGTGTGTGAAGGTTTGTGGAGTGCAGCTGAGTGTTTTAGCAATTGCGGAATGGGAGTTTTGTCGCTTGCTTTTGGAAAGAAAAAGTGACAGCTTGTGTAGGACCTGTTGCGGTGGAAATAGGATCACAAACTATTAATGAGTTTGAATCGCAATTCAATTCACAACCGCTCTTTGATTTATCCGAAGGAAAAGGTCAAAAAGGGAAAACCTATTTTTGCATCGTAAACATAATGCGGGGAAAGATCTAGGGTTCGGGGGTTGGTTAAATTTAGGGAAGGTATTAGCACCCTAAACTTCTGTAGTACTCTACAGGAACCTTTTGTTCAAATGTTTACTATTTGCTTTATTTATTTGCTTAAGGTATATGTACAAAGGATTAAAAGTGAGAAAAAGAGACCTAAGGGGTTAATTCTAAGTTTACTCGGCAAGACATCGCATCTTGTGCCTACGTATCCTTACGGGAGTGGAATCAGAGTAATCGTAGTTCCCCTCAAAAGGGAGGTTAGAGACTTCTTGACTATGGTCAAGGTCTCAAGGGGAATAAACGTATCTTAGGGACACGCTTACATGGAGTGTAGAAACTCCAAATCTCTACGTTGAATTGTTAAGTTGTAATTAGGGTTAGGTTAGGTTAGGGATTCCACGGCGGGAAACCCTAAAATGAGCACGGCGGCTCTTTGACCTAGTGCTAGGGGTAAAATTGTAACTTTGTCTGTGGCGAGACATTTATGGAAAATTAGGGTTTGTAAGGGTTTGAAGTTTTGTAGTTTTGAGGATTTGAAATTGAATGTGTGAAGTTTTATGGACTATTGGCGCGGCGGCCAAATGCTAGACCTAATTCCTTCGGAGGAATGCAATGGGACAAATTAACGATGCAAATGCGCGAATTTAAACCATACAAACAGCAGAAATTAAAGTGCGGAAAGGTAAACGCGATTATTAGGGTTCGCGAGGTTACAATGGAGGAACAGTTATAATAATGTGATACAATTCAAATTTAAGAACGCAAACATAAGGAAATAACATGGTAAGCTGCACAGTGAACGAACTAGGTTAATAAACAAAATCATGAAAGCGGAAACGTGAAGTTAAGGGACATTTTTTTTGTGTTTTTTACTTTATGACCCTAAGCTTAAGTGTTTTAACTTGATAATAAATAAACAAAAAAAGGGAAGATTATGATTTCTTAAAAAAATATTTTCTCTTGGTTTTAAAAGAATAATTGATTCTAATTATAAAAAAAATGTTTTAATTTTAATATTTTAAAATGTTTTTTAATTTTAATATTTTAAAAAATGTTTTTTTATTTTAATATTATAAAAAAATGTTTTTAATTTTAATATTATAAAAAATGTTTTTAATTTTAATATTATAAAAAATGAACCAACTTAAATATTTTTAAAAATTTGGTAAACAAAAAAGAAAGTAAAAAAAATAAAAGGGTTGGGCCGGTCATTACCTCCGGACCCAACCCGGTGGAAGCAATTGTGATCAAAAGAGTCTTTTAGGGTTTCATAACCCTAAACGCCCTTCTGCGGCGCCGTTTGCATCTTCTTCGTTGCCTTCCTCTCTCGCATTCTTGTCTCTCCCTTGATACCTCCTCCTGAAACCAAAACGAAATCCTGTTTAAACAATGATGGTACAATGTTATTTTCGCTTACGTTTTATCCCGTGGGTGGCTTTCGGTGAAACGAGGCGATGATGATACAAATCTGAGCCTCCCTGGATGTTTGCCCGTCGTTGAGTGAAACGGCGCTGGCGGACTTCCTTCGGTGGGTTTGATCGACGGCTGTTCGTGATGGCTTTGGGCGAAAACTCTTCTTCTTTCGATCTCGCGGTCGCTAGGGTTTTTGTGTTCTCCGCCGTTTTCGTCTAGTCTTTCTCTCTCGCGGGTCCCCCTTTTTCTTTGAGGTGATGTTGTTCTTATATACTTTCTTCCCTCGATTTTGAATGGGCCTTGGGTCTTCGATCTCTAATTTTCAAATCAAAACACGCTGATGATTGGATTTGATTTACAATCTGATATTACTAAACTTGATTTGATTTTATCTGGGATTTTTGGTGAGATTGGATTTCGTTTTTTTCGGGTATATTTGATCTCATCTAATCTGAACTTTCCTTTTTCAGGATTCCCTATTTTCTGATATGGATCGGATTTTCATTTGATAACTGAACGACTTTGTTTTGATTTTCGTTTGGACATTGCTGATTTCGTTCCTTGATTGGATCGACTTGGGTTTCTCTGACATACTTTGGATTTTATTTTTCAGATGTGGAATGGGATCCCTTGTTCTCAGTGTGGGTATCCAATTGCTGGGCCTTAACGAGTCGATACCTGTCTTGTGGATTCACTCGTATTCTGAACTGTCATGGATTTTGTGAACTTGCTTCGTTCAGTTTGGCTATTGGCTGGAATTCACTTATTTTCCTCTTCTTTTCTTTTCAGGACATGTACTACGCTTTGGCTGAGTTAGACGCCGCCGAGAATGGTACGTGGCGATGATGACAGCTTGTCTGAGCCTGATGGAGCAAGATACTACGTCCTAGCTTCTGATCATATTGCTGCTTCTGATTGAATTGGTGATGATGATTGGCTATGATGTCGACGAACTGAGCCATGTATTTGTTTGTTTTATGGACCGAGTATGGTTTTGATAACTTGTTTTCGGTGACTTTGTTTGTGGGGCGATGATGCTCATAACTGAGCCCTTGTTTGGTGCTCTGTTTCTGATGTGCTTTGCACATTCGGGATCCAATCTGAACTGACATATTAGTGTGATCATGTGAGCTTATCTGCTTATTTTGGTATGGCCTGTGGCTCTTTGAACTTCGAACCGGGCTTGACATTGCTGAACCACACCTAGTTTCTGTTTTCTGGCTTGACTTAGTTCTTTTCTTGTGGGATTGAACTTGCCGTAGCTCCTTGTTTTTTAGCATGAATTCACATTCTGTTCTTACTCTTCGCTTTTCCGTTTTTTGAGCTGTTTTGACCGTAAGTGAATTAGCTTGCCATTAGCCTGTGATGAACTTTGCTGATGCTATTCGATTCTTGCGTTTCAAACTTTCGTCACCCTGAGTTCTCGGCACCAATACAACACCAGAGCTCAAACTCGGAAAAGAATGGAGGATCAGGCAAAAGAGATTGATCGCCTTAGCAATGAACTTGAAGACCTTCGAGGGGGTATGGGGCGTATGATGGAATTGTTACATGTCATGAATGCTAAGATGGATACCCAGCCCACTGTTGTTTCTGAGATTACCGGCGTTACTGTGGACCCTCCACCAAGTGTGACCGTAGCAAGGGACCCACCTTATGGTCTTGCTCCAGGTT
The DNA here is from genome assembly GCA_963859935.3 of Lathyrus sativus. NCBI lineage: Eukaryota > Viridiplantae > Streptophyta > Magnoliopsida > Fabales > Fabaceae > Lathyrus > Lathyrus sativus. Next base: position 415,498,366 of record OZ012741.1, on the reverse strand, counting down.
TTGTGCCTCCTCAAGCCACTGTTCCGATTAATCAACCTGTTCAGCAGGCCGTGCCCTTGTTTTCTGAAGTTTCTAGGGGGGCTCCTATCTTTGCACCACCTGTTGTACACACTCGTGCGCAACCGTACTTCAATGAGACAGTTTTTGATAATCTTGATGAGAATGTTGAGGGTTATGAGAAACATGATAAGCTTCGTGAGGAAGTGAACACCATCGTCCAGAGATTGAAAAAGGTAGAGGGTGATCAAATTTTTGGGACTGCTGCAAGGGATGTTTGTTTGGTCTCGGGTTTAGTTACTCCCCCGAAGTTCAAAACTCCGAACTTCGATCGCTATGAAGGTGCCACCTGTCCTAAGAGTCATCTGATCATGTATTATCGCAAAATGGCTGCCCATGTTGAGAATGATAAGCTGATGATTCATTGCTTCCAAGATAGTTTGAAGGGTGCTTCCTCCAAGTGGTATTTTAACTTTAGACCAGTCTCGCGTTAAGAGTTTCCAGGATTTATCTGACGCTTTCATCAAACACTACAAGTACAATATGGATCTGGCTCCTGACAGAAGACAGCTGTTGAGTATGTCGCAAAAGAATTCTGAGTCATTCAAAGAGTATGCTCAAAGGTGGAGAGAGACTGCTTCGCAGGTAGAACCTCCCTTGACCGAGAAGGAGTTAGCTGATTGGTTTGTCGACACGGTCCGTCCAGAATTTTACGAGAGAATGGTAGGTAGTGTGACTTCAAATTTCTCCGACATCGTTGCTGTGGGTGTCAAGATTGAATTGGGTATGAAAAGTGGTAAAATGACAAATAATCATGGTGCTTCTAAGGATCAGCCGAAGAAACCTCCTTATAGCTCTCAGAAAAAGAAGGAGGGGTGAGACTAATGCTATATCCTCTGGTAGACCAAGAGAACGCTTTTATCGACATCCGCAAGGTTATGCTCAACCTCAAGGGTACCCAGTCCAATATGCTCAACAACCCTATGTGGCAGCCATTACACCTTCTTTCAATCACAGGTTCCCATGTATCAACCTATGCAACAACCTCCTGTTTACCCGCCTCCTGTCAACTACCTGCAGACGCCCAATACTCCTGCTCCTCAACAGCCAAAGAGTCCGGCTCCTCGCCAGAATATGCCGAACAGAAGAACGTATAAACCTTGTCCGCCGATCCCGATGACTTTCACCGAGTTGTATCCCTCTTTGGTCAAGCAGGGTCTCATCACTACTCGGGCTTTGGGTCCGCCTCCTAATCCTCTACCCGCCATTACAACGCCGCCGCTCATTGTTTATTTCATGAGGGTGCGCCTGGTCATGATCTGGAGAATTGTTATGCTCTCAAAAATATTGTCAGGGATTTATTGGAAAAGAAGATTTTGTCATTTGAAGATCCTCAACCAAATGTTAAGAAGAACCCTTTTCCTAACCATGAGAGTGTCAATGCCGTTAGTGTTGATTCGGAGGAAGGTTATGCCCTTGACGTTGAACAGATTAAGACTCCTCTCAAGATGTTCCATTCAAAACTGTTTGAAGCTGGTTTGGTAAATACTTCCCACGTTGCATGCGTAAGTTATGAAGCCAGTACTAAGGGTTGTGTGTTGGTTCAGAATGATGTTCAGAGGTTGATTAATGAGGGTGTTTTACAAGTGACAAGCCAAGCCAAGAAAGATGTAGTCGCTGTGGTTGAGCCTGTCTTCCATCAGCCAGAATCAAAGGGTAAAGTACCAGTGTTTAATCTATCAGGGGCAGGCTCCGCCAATCTCGTGTTCGATATACCGAGGTCGTATATCCCTGAAGTGAATCAGCCTAAGCCTATAGTTATTCGAAGACCGAGTCCGTTTCCTTTCAGTGATCCTAAAGCTGTGCCTTGGAAATATGACGTGACGATGATTGACAAGGAGTCCGGGAAGGTTATTCCAAATGAAGAGGTTAAGGGCACGGTGACCAATATCGCAGAGGTAAGCAGGATGACTCGCAGTGGCCGTGTGTATACTCCCCATTCCAATGAGGTCCCACCTAAGGAAACGACTAGTACCCCGGTGCCTGCCAAAGACAAAGGTAAAGGAGCCGTCACGAATGATGAAGATGCCGAATTTTTGAGGATCATCAAGAAAAGTGACTATAAAGTTATCGATCAACTTCATCAGACTCCTTCCAAGATCTCGATTTTATCTCTGTTAATGAGTTCACCCGCTCATAGGATGGCCTTGCAGAAGGTTTTGACTCAAGCACATGTGGACCAAGATATTAGCACCAGTCGGTTTGATAGTGTGATTGCCAATTTAACCGCTTGTAACACCCTCAGTTTCAGCAATGAAGAGTTACCGAAGGAGGGTCCGAACCATAATCGTGCTTTACATATATCGGTAAAATGTCAGGAGGACAATTTAGCGAGAGTGTTAGTAGACACCGGCTCTTCTCTGAATGTTCTACCCAAGAGGGTTCTTGATAGGTTGGCTTGTAAAGAGACTGCGCTGAAACCTACACCTTTGGTTGTCAAGGCTTTCGATGGCTCTCGTCGATCGGTAATGGGGGAGGTTGAGCTACCTATCCTGATCGGTCCGCAAGTTTTTAATATCACGTTTCAAGTCATGGACATTAATCCCAATTACAGTTGTTTACTTGGAAGGCCGTGGATCCATGCCGCTGGGGCAGTGACCTCAACGTTACATCAAAAGATGAAGTTCGTGATCGATGGAAAGTTGGTTATTATACACGGTGAGGAGGATCTGATGGTCAGTAACCTGTCTTCCTTCCGTTACATCGAGGCCGATGAGAATGCTTTAGACATCTCCTTTCAAGCACTTGAGATCGCCAATGCTGTTCTGCTGGAAGTCGAAGAAACAGTGGGTCAGGGTAATCCATCTTTTGCATCTCTGAAGAGTACCAGGGCAACAATTGACAGGGGCATTCCTGAAGGTTGGGGAGAGGTAATTGGTGTCAAGACCAAGACTGATCGCTCTGGGTTGGGTTACAAACCAACTCAGAATGGAGCTACCACAACTGTCGAAGGGCGTCCTAAGGTTATCCAAGAGGTATTTGTCAGCGGAGGTTTCCAAGTCAATGCCATCAGCGACTGTGAGGAAAATGAAGAGCTGAGCAACCTGGTGTTTAAGGGTGATGCAGTTTTGAACAACTGGGAGGCTGTAGAGATCCCTGTTATCTTTCCCTTGTCAAAGTAATTGTTTTTTAAAGTTTCATTTACATTTTCAAAAAAAAAATCCGTAGCTCCGCCCAAGGCTATAGGGTCGTTTTATCGGGCCACCTTTCATTTCTAAAAAGATATTAATAAAAGCATTTTGTTCAATTCCACTTTGGTTCATTTGCGTTTTTCGTTTTCACCTTTAAAAATGAAATTGGCAACCTTTTTCCCAAAAAAAAATAATAATAAAAAACAGCATTTCATTCTTACATATCTTCGAGCATTTTAATTAAGTAAGCCTTCCATCATGCAGAGACATCATAAACCTTGTTGGATCCGATGACCTTACTGACACTCCTGACTGGGATGCACCCATCAATCAAGCTGAGGACGAGGGTGAAGAAGATTTCGAAGTACCCGCGGAACTGACAAGATTGATTGAGTACGAGTACACAGAGCTTCAACCGCATAAAGAGCAGGTGGACCTAATTAATCTCGGCACAGATGAGAGCAAGAAAGAGGTCAAGATTGGAGCAATGCTTGGGACGGAGATTAGGCCGAGGTTGATTGAGTTGTTAAAAGAGTATATTGATGTGTTTGCATGGTCGTATCAAGATATGCCGGGCCTGAACACAGATATTGTTGTTCACAAGTTGCCACTTAAGCCAGATTGTCCACCTATCAAGCAGAAACTCCGAAGAACGAGACCCGACATGGCTTTGAAGATTCGAGATGAGGTTAAAAAGCAGTTGGATGCAGGTTTCTTGGCAGTCGCAAAATATCCAGATTGGGTTGCCAACATTGTGCCAGTACCTAAGAAGGACGGTAAAGTTAGGATGTGTGTAGACTACAGGGATCTGAACAAAGCAAGTCCAAAAGACGACTTCCCCCTACCACATATTGACACACTGGTAGACAATACGGCCAGTTTTGCGTTATTCTCATTTATGGATGGTTTTTCTGGCTATAATCAGATCAAGATGGATCCCGATGATCGAGAGAAGACTACTTTCATTACTCCTTGGGGAACCTTCTGCTACAAAGTCATGCCCTTCGGTTTAAAGAATGCAGGGGCAACTTACCAACGCGCTATGACCACTCTTTTTCACGATATGATGCACAAAGAAATTGAGGTGTATGTGGACGATATGATAGCCAAATCTCAGAGTGAAGAGGAGCATCTAGACCATTTGGTGAAATTGTTTGAACGACTCAGGAAATATCAGTTGAAATTGAATCCTGCAAAATGTACCTTCGGTGTCAGATCTGGAAAACTGCTTGGTTTCATTGTTAGCCAGCGAGGAATTGAGGTGGATCCCGACAAAGTCCGAGCCATTCAAGATATGCCGGCTCCGCGAACCGAGACGCAAGTTAGGGGTTTTTTGGGACGTCTGAATTACATTTCCAGGTTTATCTTTAATATGACCGCCACTTGTGAGCCGATATTCAAGTTGCTTTGCAAGGGGCAGACAGTCGAGTGGAACCCTGATTGTCAGAAAGCGTTTGAGAAGATTAAGGGTTATTTGCAAGATCCCCCTATTCTGATCCCTCCCGTACCTGAAAGACCGTTGTTTATGTACCTTACTGTTCTCGAGAAGTCTATGGGTTGTGTGCTTGGGCAACATGATGAGACTGGGAAAAAGGAACATGCGATTTATTACCTGAGCAAGAAGTTTACCGATTGCGAAAACAGATACTCACCATTAGAGAAAACTTGTTGTGCATTGGCATGGGCCGCTAAGCGCCTTCGGCAATATATGGTCTGTCATACCACGTTATTGATTTCTAAAATGGATCCGATCAAGTATATTTTTGAAAAACCTGCTCAAACCGGGAGGCTAGCCCGTTGGCACATGTTGTTATCCGAATATGACATCCAGTATGTACCCCAGAAGGCGATTAAGGGTAGTATCTTATCTGATTATCTCGCAGACCAGCCAGTTGAAGATTATGAACCTCTTAAGCTCGATTTTCCTGATGAGGATATTTTGTTGATTAAGAGAGATTGTGAAGAGCCAGATCCGAGCGAAGGTCCAGAACCAGGTCTTTGGTGGAAGATGATGTTTGATGGCTCCTCGAATTTCAACGGGCATGGTATAGGCGCCGTTTTGATGAACCCAAAGGGCGGATTCACCCCATTTACAGCGAGGTTGGACTTTGAGTGTACTAACAACGTCGCAGAATATGAAGCATGTATTCTTGGCCTCGAAGCGGCGATTCACCTCCGAATCAAACTTCTTAAAGTAAGTGGGGACTCAACTTTGGTTATTTACCAAGTACAAGGCAAATGGGAAACGAAGAATGAGAAGCTGATCCCTTATAAGGACTACATTATTGAGCTGATCAAGCATTTCGACGAGATAGAATTCGAGCATGTTCCTAGATCCGAGAATCACGTAGCTGATGCTTTAGCCATGTTAGCATCTATGTGGAAAGTTAAATTCGTTAATGAGGCACCTCTTATCCATATTGAGCGCAAGGTTGAGCCCGCTTATTGTCAGATGGTCGAAGAAGTTGAGGTGGATGAAAAGCCTTGGTTTCATGATATCAAGAACTATCTCGTCAAGCAGGAGTATCCCTATGGGGCTACTGGTCTGGACAAAAAGACATTGAGAAGATTGGCGTCCAAATTCTTTATCAGTAATGGTGTGTTGTACAAGAGAAATCACGACATGGTCCTGCTCAGATGTGTTGATAAACGGGAAGCGGACATGTTACTACAGGAAATTCATGAGGGGACCTTCGGAACTCATGTCAATGGTTATGCCATGTCCAAGAAGATGTTAAGGGCTGGGTATTACTGGTTAACCATGGAAGCCGACTGCATCCAATACGCTAGGAAATGCCATAAGTGCCAAATTTATGCTGATAAAATGCACGTACCTCCGTCACCGTTGAATGTGTTGTCTTCACCATGGCCATTCTCTATGTGGGGCATTGACATGATTGGGGCAATCGAGCCGAAAGCTTCTAATGGACATCGTTTTATCCTTGTTGCCATTGATTATTTCACCAAATGGGTAGAGGCTGCCTCCTACACCAACGTGACCAAGCAAGTGGTTGCCCGATTCATCAGGAAAGAGATCATCTGCCGTTATGGAGTCCCAAGCCGGATAATAACTGACAATGGCACCAATCTGAATAATAAGACTATGAAAGAGCTGTGTGATAATTTCAAGATCACTCACCACAATTCTTCTCCGTACCGTCCTAAGATGAATGGAGCTGTTGAAGCTGCAAATAAGAATATCAAGAAGATCCTGCAAAAGATGGTTGTGACTTACAAAGATTGGCATGAGATGTTACCGTTTGCTTTACATGGATACAGAACCTCGGTGAGAACTTCGACAGGGGCAACACCTTTCTCACTGGTATATGGAATGGACGCCGTGCTCCCCATCGAAGTAGAGATACCTTCGTTAAGAGTGTTAATGGAGGCTGAACTTGAGGAAGCTGAGTGGGTTCAAGACAGATTGGATCAGTTGAATCTCATTGACGAGAAGCGTTTGACAGCCATGTGCCATGGGCAATTATATCAGAAACGGATGAAAAGAGCGTTTGATAAGAAGATTCGTATCCGCGAGTTCCGTCAAGGAGAGCTCGTACTCAAAAAGATCTTACCAGTACATAAAGATATGCGCGGAAAGTGGATGCCCAATTATGAAGGCCCATTCGTTGTAAAGACTGTCTTCTCCGGAGGGTCTCTAATACTTACGACAATGGACGGTGAAGAACTAGCACATCCCGTGAATTCTGATGCAGTCCGAAAATATTATGCCTAAAAACCCGCTAAGTCGAAAACCTGCAAAAGGCGACTTAGGCAAAAGTAAGGGTTGGAAAAAGAAAAAAAAGAAATAATAATAAAAAGCTCGCTAAGTTGAAAACCCGAAAGGGCGGCTTAGGCAAAAAAGAGCGTCCCGGTGGATTGAAAACCCGAGAGGGCGGTCCAGGCAAAAGTTAGGGACAAAGGCATTTCATTGCATCAGAGGACACTGATCATCTCGAACACACTTTCCACATGAGAGCCATGTTTCAGTTCTTTCATCCTTGCCCAAAGCAGGATTCTGGATTAGTCTTAGTTATTAGTGTCAGTAGGTGTCATTGGATTCGATGTAACCTTTCCCATGTTGCCAATTTCAAAACATAATCATCTGTGGAGCTATGCCTTCAGCGAGCTACCGCCCTTTAAATAAAAGAAACCATCTCGTTACTTACATTCTTTGGTGCATTGCTCTTTGTTTTCTATTTGTTATGCAAAATGCGTTTATTCCTAAAATTTGAAAATGAAAGGTGCATTGTAGATTTTTTCAAAACTGTTTTTCAAAAACAAAACAAATTTGAAATGTAATAAATTACTTTGACTAATGGAAATTCCGAAAGGATCTCTTCATTCCCCGGAAATATCATTATTGCAGAAACACTTTCAAACCATTGCTCTAACACAGTCCCCAGAGAGACTATAAGCTGACAACTTCTTCTTGGGTAACTCAAAAGTGTCCCTCAGGTTTTCTTCTCCCCATGTGAAGACGTGATACTGTACACCCAAGCAGATTACTTTCTCCCCAGAGAATTCAGAACTTTAAAACTAGATTTGGTTCCACCATTGATCTTTCTTACCCATGATTGACGTATTGGTTACAGAGAACGCAGGGTATCTTCGTCGAGATGTTTATTTCGTCTCTCGTCCCGTCTCTAGTCTATTTCGTCAGCATACGCAAGGGCATAAGCATCACATGCCTATTTCATTACATATTCATTACATATTCATTACATACTCATTACATACTCATTTCATAACATCTTGCATACATAAACATTAACATACATAGACATTAACATACATTCACATTAACACATGCGTTAGCATTCACAGGTTCATTGTGTTTCACCATCATTGGTTGTTACCGTCGAGTAACTGGGTTCGTCCATCCTCTCCAAATAGATTGTCAGCCCTAAGCATAAAATACATATGTGTTTCCAGTTTCCCTACGGAGCTCGATCCTCGTGGATGACGGTTACTTCAGCTATCTTTCCTCGCCAGGATAAGATATCTACCCTTCGAGTTCATTCCCTCGATGGAGTCTTGATTACCAGTTTTCTTTCTAGCTCGATCCTAGATTGAATCTCAGTCTTGTCGGTAGTCAAGCCCAACCGGACGTGCATTTATTTTGCACCGTCTAAAGATTTTCACCATACCATGACAGACGTTCGACTGTCCTCGCCCAAGAAGTTTATCACTGTACCCGGACGTGCATTTATTTTGCACTACCTTTCAAGAAAATCAACTACAATCCTTTACAGATACACGCCAGTTCACGCCTGGAAAATCTATCAGTACAACACTTTACAACTTTACATCTTACAGCATCAACATACGACATTTCTCACCTAAGAAGTCGATCCTATCCTCGTTATGACTCGCAGCAAATGGCCATCTCCATGGAGCAGTTGGGCTTCCATTTACCTGCCGTCTTGAGGTATGAACCAAACCGTATTCAGGAGAGCACGATCTTGAGTTACGGGGAGGTTTGAGCGGAATCATATTCAGGAGAGCACGATTCTGAAGTTATGAAGAAGTTCATTTATCCTTTAGTAAAAGAAGGAGCAGAATCATATTCAGGAGAGCATGATTTTGAAGTTATGAAGAAGTTCATTTATCCTTTAGTAAAAGAAAGAGCAGAATCATATTCAGGAGAGCACGATTCTGAGTTATGAGGAAGTTCAGTTGGCCGTTTTTCAGGAGTGCACGATTCTGAAAAACGAGGAAATTTCAAGAGCCGAATCATATTCAGGAGAGCACGATTCTGAGTTATGAGGAAGTTCGATTATCCACTTTCATATTCAGGAGAGCACGATTCTGAAATATGAGTATATTCAGTCACCCAGTTTCATATTCAGGAGAGCACGATTCTGAAATATGAGTATATTCAGTCATCCAGTTTCATATTCAGGAGAGCACGATTCTGAAGTATGAGTATATTCAGTCATCCAGTTTCATATTCAGGAGAGCACGATTCTGAAGTATGAGGAAGTTCAGTTTACCATTTTCATGTTCAAGAGAGCACGATCTTGAAGCATGAAGAAGTTTATTTATCCTTCAGTAAGAGAAGAATCAGAATCGTATTCCAGGCGCCGACCTTAAAATGCGAGAAGATTTATTTATCAGATAAGCAGCAGCCTCTTTATTTGAGTGCTTATCCATTTTTGCACATAAGTCCCTTCCAACGATGAGTGACCATTCTCCCTCGAGAAGCTTATCCGGGCAGTTACCATCAAAGTCCATCTATTTTGGCATACAGTCGGTCTTTACCCTGTATATTTGATACGGATTTCCGAAAAGTCCGTTTGATCCTGTCACGAGAGATAGTTTACAGAAGCTTGGATGTTATTCTTTGCTCAATGCTCCAGCATTCTGTAAGCGATCTTGCAATCGTACGCGATCCAGTTTTTTTATCCTTTAGATTCCCCAGTGGAGGCCGTCTCGTAGGTACCATCTCCATTTGAGGACCTCGTTCCTTTTCTAAAAGTGACAATTGGTCATTCGCACCAGTTGACTATCATTTTTAAATTTCCCCAGTGTTGTACTGTGTCTCAGCGCGTCATTTTCCCCAGTGAGTTCTCCTCGTGGCGTCTGTCCCGGTGTCGTCATGTTCGTCAGCATTTTCGCATTCATACGCATCATACCATATTCATGGCATTGTCTGCATTAGTCTGTTCTCGTTTTGTCCATAGCATAGCATATCGTCGCATATAAGGGCAAAATTTTCGGTTATCTATATTTAAATCTCTCCACCACGATTCCTCGAGTCTCTGTCACTCAAATCGTCTGGTGTAGCTATTTAAATAGGGGCAACTGTAATACCCCAATTTTACCCCTTATATTTAGTCAGTCATTTCGCATAGCATCTCATCTGTGCATCTGCTAACCACTAACCAGTCATAAAGTGCGTTTTGTTTTGCAGGAAATACCCCAGGGGCGTTTTGGTCATTTTGAAGCATAATTCGTAATTTTGGGCCTAATGAGGTTTTATTCCTGAGGCGTTTATTTACGTGGGTTTGATTATGTTAAGATATCAATTTGGGGTTGGAAAATCTGATCTGTGGAACAGGGTTTTAACAAGAAATCATTCTTCTATCTTCCAGTCCATTTTAGAGGGAAAACAGTGAAAACTTCGACTGATTAATGGAACTTATTCATGTTGAAGGTATTAAGCTTATTATGCAAGATTGGATCGAATTAATTCAAGGATATTTGACTAGTGAGGTTTAATCGGATGTTGAGGTGTTTGCAAATTTAAATCATGGAAAAGAAATTGGGAAATGATTTCAATAGAATATGTGAATTTTATTCATAATATTTTATTATTATTATTACAATTTGTGAAGTGAATTTGGATAGAAATTTGAAGCTTATTCATAATATTTTATCATGATCTACAAAGAGGAAATGATTTGGATAAAAAAATGTTATTGAATTTATTCATAATATTTTTGTTACAAGTTACAAAAGAGAAAATCAAAATTGTAAAAATCCTAAGTCCTAAACATCCCCAAGTGTTCTTCATGATGTCCTGTGAGCTTCTCCGCAAAATCTCCGATCAACCTGCACGTCAAAAAGAAACAAAATAGAATGCAGGAATGGGTTAGGAATTGTTTTCGACACTCTCAGAACAATGTCATCATCGAGTGCCGGGAGTGGCACAACCGAAGCTGCGTCCTACCCCCGTTACCGACCCGCGCTGTTGGCGTCAGATCAGGTAACACCTGTTCTTATCATGAGGGACATCCGAGAGATAGAAGTGATAAAAGAAGCGGGACTTGGATTTCCAAACTGATACCAAGGCAAAGTTGGACTCAGACCCGGATGCCGACAGGTCTGAGTCGTTTTTTTTAATACCTGAAATCCACAACAGCATCAGTACTAGGTTCAGAATTCAGAACTCAAAACCAAAGCAATGCATAAGCTGCATCAACTTTGCAACACATAAGTGAGCCCATAAAAATCAAGTTCAAACAGAACAGAAAGATGAATACAAACCAAACTATGTTGAACTGCATCAAGCAATGTATCAAAAAGTTCAACAGCATCAGTACAAAACTGGTAACAGAGCTCAAAGCCAAGATGGTTTATAAGCTGCATAAATAAAACAGCCAAAGGTAATTGAAAATTCCAAGTAGTAATCAAAGACAGCCATCAGGTGGGCTCAGTTTAGAAACATCACGGCCCAATGAAATTCGCAGCTGACGGCAACATCCATCAGAGAATCACACATCCAAAATCCCAGCCCTGAAACGCAAGAATCGAATAGCATCAGCAAAGTTCATCACAGGCTAATGGCAAGCTAATTCACTTACGGTCAAAACAGCTCCAAAAAACGGAAAAGCGAAGAGTAAGAACAGAATGTGAATTCATGCTAAAAAACAAGGAGCTACGGCAAGTTCAATCCCACAAGAAAAGAACTAAGTCAAGCCAGAAAACAGAAACTAGGTGTGGTTCAGCAATGTCAAGCCCGGTTCGAAGTTCAAAGAGCCACAGGCCATACCAAAATAAGCAGATAAGCTCACATGATCACACTAATATGTCAGTTCAGATTGGATCCTGAATGTGCAAAGCACATCAGAAACAGAGCACCAAACAAGGGCTCAGTTATGAGCATCATCGCCCCACAAACAAAGTCACCGAAAACAAGTTATCAAAACCATACTCGGTCCATAAAACAAACAAATACATGGCTCAGTTCGTCGACATCATAGCCAATCATCATCACAAATTCAATCAGAAGCAGCAATATGATCAGAAGCTAGGACGTAGTATCTTGCTCCATCAGGCTCAGACAAGCTGTCATCATCGCCACGTACCATTCTCGGCGGCGTCTAACTCAGCCAAAGCGTAGTACATGTCCTGAAAAGAAAAGAAGAGGAAAATAAGTGAATTCCATCCAATAGCCAAACTGAACGAAGCAAGTTCACAAAATCCATGACAGTTCAGAATACGAGTGAATCCACAAGACAGGTATCGACTCGTTAAGGCCCAGCAATTGGATACCCACACTGAGAACAAGGGATCCCATTCCACATCTGAAAAATAAAATCCAAAGTATGTCAGAGAAACCCAAGTCGATCCAATCAAGGAACGAAATCAGCAATGTCCAAACGAAAATCAAAACAAAGTCGTTCAGTTATCAAATGAAAATCCGATCCATATCAGAAAATAGGGAATCCTGAAAAAGGAAAGTTCAGATTAGATGAGATCAAATATACCCGAAAAAAACGAAATCCAATCTCACCAAAAATCCCAGATAAAATCAAATCAAGTTTAGTAATATCAGATTGTAAATCAAATCCAATCATCAGCGTGTTTTGATTTGAAAATTAGAGATTGAAGACCCAAGGCCCATTCAAAATCGAGGGAAGAAAGTATATAAGAACAACATCACCTCAAAGAAAAAGGGGGAGCCGCGAGAGAGAAAGACTAGACGAAAACGGCGGAGAACACAAAAACCCTAGCGACCGCGAGATCGAAAGAAGAAGAGTTTTCGCCCAAAGCCATCACGAACAGCCGTCGATCAAACCCACCGAAGGAAGTCCGCCAGCGCCGTTTCACTCAACGACGGGCAAACATCCAGGGAGGCTCAGATTTGTATCATCATCGCCTCGTTTCACCAAAAGCCACCCACGGGATAAAACGTAAGCGAAAATAACATTGTACCATCATTGTTTAAACAGGATTTCGTTTTGGTTTCAGGAGGAGGTATCAAGGGAGAGACAAGAATGCGAGAGAGGAAGGCAACGAAGAAGATGCAAACGGCGCCGCAGAAGGGCGTTTAGGGTTATGAAACCCTAAAAGACTCTTTTGATCACAATTGCTTCCACCGGGTTGGGTCCGGAGGTAATGACCGGCCCAACCCTTTTATTTTTTTTACTTTCTTTTTTGTTTACCAAATTTTTAAAAATATTTAAGTTGGTTCATTTTTTTATAATATTAAAATTAAAAACATTTTTTATAATATTAAAATTAAAAACATTTTTTTATAATATTAAAATAAAAAAACATTTTTTAAAATATTAAAATTAAAAAACATTTTAAAATATTAAAATTAAAACATTTTTTTATAATTAGAATCAATTATTCTTTTAAAACCAAGAGAAAATATTTTTTTAAGAAATCATAATCTTCCCTTTTTTTGTTTATTTATTATCAAGTTAAAACACTTAAGCTTAGGGTCATAAAGTAAAAAACACAAAAAAAATGTCCCTTAACTTCACGTTTCCGCTTTCATGATTTTGTTTATTAACCTAGTTCGTTCACTGTGCAGCTTACCATGTTATTTCCTTATGTTTGCGTTCTTAAATTTGAATTGTATCACATTATTATAACTGTTCCTCCATTGTAACCTCGCGAACCCTAATAATCGCGTTTACCTTTCCGCACTTTAATTTCTGCTGTTTGTATGGTTTAAATTCGCGCATTTGCATCGTTAATTTGTCCCATTGCATTCCTCCGAAGGAATTAGGTCTAGCATTTGGCCGCCGCGCCAATAGTCCATAAAACTTCACACATTCAATTTCAAATCCTCAAAACTACAAAACTTCAAACCCTTACAAACCCTAATTTTCCATAAATGTCTCGCCACAGACAAAGTTACAATTTTACCCCTAGCATTAGGTCAAAGAGCCGCCGCACTCATTTTAGGGTTTCCCGCCGCGGAATCCCTAACCTAATTTAACCCTAATGACAACTTAACAATTTACAACGTAGATATTGGAGTTTCTACACACTGAGCCCTTGTTTGGTGCTCTGTTTCTGATGTGCTTTGCACATTCGGGATCCAATCTGAACTGACATATTAGTGTGATCATGTGAGCTTATCTGCTTATTTTGGTATGGCCTGTGGCTCTTTGAACTTCGAACCGGGCTTGACATTGCTGAACCACACCTAGTTTCTGTTTTCTGGCTTGACTTAGTTCTTTTCTTGTGGGATTGAACTTGCCGTAGCTCCTTGTTTTTTAGCATGAATTCACATTCTGTTCTTACTCTTCGCTTTTCCGTTTTTTGAGCTGTTTTGACCGTAAGTGAATTAGCTTGCCATTAGCCTGTGATGAACTTTGCTGATGCTATTCGATTCTTGCGTTTCAGGGCTGGGATTTTGGATGTGTGATTCTCTGATGGATGTTGCCGTCAGCTGCGAATTTCATTGGGCCGTGATGTTTCTAAACTGAGCCCACCTGATGGCTGTCTTTGATTACTACTTGGAATTTTCAATTACCTTTGGCTGTTTTATTTATGCAGCTTATAAACCATCTTGGCTTTGAGCTCTGTTACCAGTTTTGTACTGATGCTGTTGAACTTTTTGATACATTGCTTGATGCAGTTCAACATAGTTTGGTTTGTATTCATCTTTCTGTTCTGTTTGAACTTGATTTTTATGGGCTCACTTATGTGTTTCAAAGTTGATGCAGCTTATGCATTGCTTTGGTTTTGAGTTCTGAATTCTGAACCTAGTACTGATGCTGTTGTGGATTTCAGGTATTAAAAAAAACGACTCAGACCTGCCGGCATCCGGGTCTGAGTCCAACTTTGCCTTGGTATCAGTTTGGAAATCCAAGTCCCGCTTCTTTTATCACTTCTATCTCTCGGATGTCCCTCATGATAAGAACAGGTGTTACCTGATCTGACGCCAACAGCGCGGGTCGGTAACGGGGGTAGGACGCAGCTTCGGTTGTGCCACTCCCGGCACTCGATGATGACATTGTTCTGAGAGTGTCGAAAACAATTCCTAACCCATTCCTGCATTCTATTTTGTTTCTTTTTGACGTGCAGGTTGATCGGAGATTTTGCGGAGAAGCTCACAGGACATCATGAAGAACACTTGGGGATGTTTAGGACTTAGGATTTTTACAATTTTGATTTTCTCTTTTGTAACTTGTAACAAAAATATTATGAATAAATTCAATAACATTTTTTTATCCAAATCATTTCCTCTTTGTAGATCATGATAAAATATTATGAATAAGCTTCAAATTTCTATCCAAATTCACTTCACAAATTGTAATAATAATAATAAAATATTATGAATAAAATTCACATATTCTATTGAAATCATTTCCCAATTTCTTTTCCATGATTTAAATTTGCAAACACCTCAACATCCGATTAAACCTCACTAGTCAAATATCCTTGAATTAATTCGATCCAATCTTGCATAATAAGCTTAATACCTTCAACATGAATAAGTTCCATTAATCAGTCGAAGTTTTCACTGTTTTCCCTCTAAAATGGACTGGAAGATAGAAGAATGATTTCTTGTTAAAACCCTGTTCCACAGATCAGATTTTCCAACCCCAAATTGATATCTTAACATAATCAAACCCACGTAAATAAACGCCTCAGGAATAAAACCTCATTAGGCCCAAAATTACGAATTATGCTTCAAAATGACCAAAATGCCCCTGGGGTATTTCCTGCAAAACAAAACGCACTTTATGACTGGTTAGTGGTTAGCAGATGCACAGATGAGATGCTATGCGAAATGACTGACTAAATATAAGGGTAAAATTTGGGGTTTACAGTTGCCCCTATTTAAATAGCTACACCAGACGATTTGAGTGACAGAGACTCGAGGAATCGTGGTGGAGAGATTTAAATATAGATAACCGAAAATTTTGCCCTTATATGCGACGATATGCTATGCTATGGACAAAACGAGAACAGACTAATGCAGACAATGCCATGAATATGGTATGATGCGTATGAATGCGAAAATGCTGACGAACATGACGACACCGGGACAGACGCCACGAGGAGAACTCACTGGGGAAAATGACGCGCTGAGACACAGTACAACACTGGGGAAATTTAAAAATGATAGTCAACTGGTGCGAATGACCAATTGTCACTTTTAGAAAAGGAACGAGGTCCTCAAATGGAGATGGTACCTACGAGACGGCCTCCACTGGGGAATCTAAAGGATAAAAAAAACTGGATCGCGTACGATTGCAAGATCGCTTACAGAATGCTGGAGCATTGAGCAAAGAATAACATCCAAGCTTCTGTAAACTATCTCTCGTGACAGGATCAAACGGACTTTTCGGAAATCCGTATCAAATATACAGGGTAAAGACCGACTGTATGCCAAAATAGATGGACTTTGATGGTAACTGCCCGGATAAGCTTCTCGAGGGAGAATGGTCACTCATCGTTGGAAGGGACTTATGTGCAAAAATGGATAAGCACTCAAATAAAGAGGCTGCTGCTTATCTGATAAATAAATCTTCTCGCATTTTAAGGTCGGCGCCTGGAATACGATTCTGATTCTTCTCTTACTGAAGGATAAATAAACTTCTTCATGCTTCAAGATCGTGCCCTCTTGAACATGAAAATGGTAAACTGAACTTCCTCATACTTCAGAATCGTGCTCTCCTGAATATGAAACTGGATGACTGAATATACTCATACTTCAGAATCGTGCTCTCCTGAATATGAAACTGGATGACTGAATATACTCATATTTCAGAATCGTGCTCTCCTGAATATGAAACTGGATGACTGAATATACTCATATTTCAGAATCGTGCTCTCCTGAATATGAAAGTGGATAATCGAACTTCCTCATAACTCAGAATCGTGCTCTCCTGAATATGATTCGGCTCTTGAAATTTCCTCGTTTTTCAGAATCGTGCACTCCTGAAAAACGGCCAACTGAACTTCCTCATAACTCAGAATCGTGCTCTCCTGAATATGATTCTGCTCCTTCTTTTACTAAAGGATAAATGAACTTCTTCATAACTTCAGAATCATGCTCTCCTGAATATGATTCCGCTCAAACCTCCCCGTAACTCAAGATCGTGCTCTCCTGAATACGGTTTGGTTCATACCTCAAGACGGCAGGTAAATGGAAGCCCAACTGCTCCATGGAGATGGCCATTTGCTGCGAGTCATAACGAGGATAGGATCGACTTCTTAGGTGAGAAATGTCGTATGTTGATGCTGTAAGATGTAAAGTTGTAAAGTGTTGTACTGATAGATTTTCCAGGCGTGAACTGGCGTGTATCTGTAAAGGATTGTAGTTGATTTTCTTGAAAGGTAGTGCAAAATAAATGCACGTCCGGGTACAGTGATAAACTTCTCAAGCGAGATAGTCGCGTATCTGTCATGGTATGGTGAAAACCTTTAGATGGTGCAAAATAAATGCACGTCCGGTTGGGATTGACGACCGACAAGACTGAGATTCAATCTAGGATCGAGCTAGAAAGAAAACTGGTAATCAAGACTCCATCGAGGGAATGATCTCGGAGGGTAAATATCTTATCCTGGTGAGGAAAGATAGCTGAAGTAACCGTCATCCACGAGGATCGAGCTCTGTGGGGAAACTGGAAACAAGTAAGTATTTTATGCTTATGGCTGACAATCTATTTGGAGAGAATGGGCAAACCCCAGTTACTCGGCGGTAACGACCAATGATGGAGACACGATGAACCTGTGCATGTTATCGCGTATGTTAACGAATATGTTGATATGAATGTATGTTAATGTCTATGTAGTTAAATATGCAAGATGTTATGAAATGGGTATGTAATGAGTATGTAATGAATATGTAATGAATATGTAATGAATATGTAATGAATATGTAATGAGTATGTAATGAATATGTAATGAATATGAATATGTAATGAAATAGGCATGTGATGCTTATGCCCCTGCGCAGGCCGACGAAACAGACTAGAGACAGGACGAGAGACGAAATAAACATCTCGACGGAGATACCCTGCATTCTCTGTAACCAATACGTCAATCATGGATGGGAAGGATCAATGGTGGAACCAAATCTGGTTTTAAAGTTCTGAATTCTCTGGGGAGAAAGTAATCTGCTTGGGTGTACAGTATCACGTCTTCACATGGGGAGAAGAAAACCTGAGGGACACTTTTGAGTTACCCAAGAAGAAGTTGTCAGCTTATAGTCTCTCTGGGGACTGTGTTAGAGCAATGGTTTGAAAGTGTTTCTGCAATAATGATATTTCCGGGGAATGAAGAGATCCTTTCGGAATTTCCATTAGTCAAAGTAATTTATTACATTTCAAATTTGTTTTGTTTTTGAAAAACAGTTTTGAAAAAATCTACATTGCACCTTTCATTTTCAAATTTTAGGAATAAACGCATTTTGCATAACAAATAGAAAACAAAGAGCAATGCACCAAAGAATGTAAGTAACGAGATGGTTTCTTTTATTTAAAGGGCGGTAGCTCGCTGAAGGCATAGCTCCACAGATGATTATGTTTTGAAATTGGCAACATGGGAAAGGTTACATCGAATCCAATAACACCTACTGACACTAATAACTAAGACTAATCCAGAATCCTGCTTTGGGCAAGGATGAAAGAACTGAAACATGGCTCTCATGTGGAAAGTGTGTTCGAGATGATCAGTGTCCTCTGATGCAATGAAATGCCTTTGTCCCTAACTTTTGCCTGGACCGCCCTCTCGGGTTTTCAATCCACCGGGACGCTCTTTTTTGCCTAAGCCGCCCTTTCGGGTTTTCAACTTAGCGAGCTTTTTATTATTATTTCTTTTTTTTCTTTTTCCAACCCTTACTTTTGCCTAAGTCGCCTTTTGCAGGTTTTCGACTTAGCGGGTTTTTAGGCATAATATTTTCGGACTGCATCAGAATTCACGGGATGTGCTAGTTCTTCACCGTCCATTGTCGTAAGTATTAGAGACCCTCCGGAGAAGACAGTCTTTACAACGAATGGGCCTTCATAATTGGGCATCCACTTTCCGCGCATATCTTTATGTACTGGTAAGATCTTTTTGAGTACGAGCTCTCCTTGACGGAACTCGCGGATACGAATCTTCTTATCAAACGCTCTTTTCATCCGTTTCTGATATAATTGCCCATGGCACATGGCTGTCAAACGCTTCTCGTCAATGAGATTCAACTGATCCAATCTGTCTTGAACCCACTCAGCTTCCTCAAGTTCAGCCTCCATTAACACTCTTAACGAAGGTATCTCTACTTCGATGGGGAGCACGGCGTCCATTCCATATACCAGTGAGAAAGGTGTTGCCCCTGTCGAAGTTCTCACCGAGGTTCTGTATCCATGTAAAGCAAACAGTAACATCTCATGCCAATCTTTGTAAGTCACAACCATCTTTTGCAGGATCTTCTTGATATTCTTATTTGCAGCTTCAACAGCTCCATTCATCTTAGGACGGTACGGAGAAGAATTGTGGTGAGTGATCTTGAAATTATCACACAGCTCTTTCATAGTCTTATTATTCAGATTGGTGCCATTGTCAGTTATTATCCGGCTTGGGACTCCATAACGGCAGATGATCTCTTTCCTGATGAATCGGGCAACCACTTGCTTGGTCACGTTGGTGTAGGAGGCAGCCTCTACCCATTTGGTGAAATAATCAATGGCAACAAGGATAAAACGATGTCCATTAGAAGCTTTCGGCTCGATTGCCCCAATCATGTCAATGCCCCACATAGAGAATGGCCATGGTGAAGACAACACATTCAACGGTGACGGAGGTACGTGCATTTTATCAGCATAAATTTGGCACTTATGGCATTTCCTAGCGTATTGGATGCAGTCGGCTTCCATGGTTAACCAGTAATACCCAGCCCTTAACATCTTCTTGGACATAGCATAACCATTGGCATGAGTTCCGAAGGTCCCCTCATGAATTTCCTGTAGTAACATGTCCGCTTCCCGTTTATCAACACATCTGAGCAGGACCATGTCGTGATTTCTCTTGTACAACACACCATTACTGATAAAGAATTTGGACGCCAATCTTCTCAATGTCTTTTTGTCCAGACCAGTAGCCCCATAGGGATACTCCTGCTTGACGAGATAGTTCTTGATATCATGAAACCAAGGCTTTTCATCCACCTCAACTTCTTCGACCATCTGACAATAAGCGGGCTCAACCTTGCGCTCAATATGGATAAGAGGTGCCTCATTAACGAATTTAACTTTCCACATAGATGCTAACATGGCTAAAGCATCAGCTACGTGATTCTCGGATCTAGGAACATGCTCGAATTCTATCTCGTCGAAATGCTTGATCAGCTCAATAATGTAGTCCTTATAAGGGATCAGCTTCTCATTCTTCGTTTCCCATTTGCCTTGTACTTGGTAAATAACCAAAGCTGAGTCCCCACTTACTTTAAGAAGTTTGATTCGGAGGTGAATCGCCGCTTCGAGGCCAAGAATACATGCTTCATATTCTGCGACGTTGTTAGTACACTCAAAGTCCAACCTCGCTGTAAATGGGGTGAATCCGCCCTTTGGGTTCATCAAAACGGCGCCTATACCATGCCCGTTGAAATTCGAGGAGCCATCAAACATCATCTTCCACCAAAGACCTGGTTCTGGACCTTCGCTCGGATCTGGCTCTTCACAATCTCTCTTAATCAACAAAATATCCTCATCAGGAAAATCGAGCTTAAGAGGTTCATAATCTTCAACTGGCTGGTCTGCGAGATAATCAGATAAGATACTACCCTTAATCGCCTTCTGGGGTACATACTGGATGTCATATTCGGATAACAACATGTGCCAACGGGCTAGCCTCCCGGTTTGAGCAGGTTTTTCAAAAATATACTTGATCGGATCCATTTTAGAAATCAATAACGTGGTATGACAGACCATATATTGCCGAAGGCGCTTAGCGGCCCATGCCAATGCACAACAAGTTTTCTCTAATGGTGAGTATCTGTTTTCGCAATCGGTAAACTTCTTGCTCAGGTAATAAATCGCATGTTCCTTTTTCCCAGTCTCATCATGTTGCCCAAGCACACAACCCATAGACTTCTCGAGAACAGTAAGGTACATAAACAACGGTCTTTCAGGTACGGGAGGGATCAGAATAGGGGGATCTTTCAAATAACCCTTAATCTTCTCAAACGCTTTCTGACAATCAGGGTTCCACTCGACTGTCTGCCCCTTGCAAAGCAACTTGAATATCGGCTCACAAGTGGCGGTCATATTAAAGATAAACCTGGAAATGTAATTCAGACGTCCCAAAAAAACCCTAACTTGCGTCTCGGTTCGCGGAGCTGGCATATCTTGAATGGCTCGGACTTTGTCGGGATCCACCTCAATTCCTCGCTGGCTAACAATGAAACCAAGCAGTTTTCCAGATCTGACACCGAAGGTACATTTTGCAGGATTCAATTTCAACTGATATTTCCTGAGTCGTTCAAACAATTTCACCAAATGGTCTAGATGCTCCTCTTCACTCTGAGATTTGGCTATCATATCGTCCACATACACCTCAATTTCTTTGTGCATCATATCGTGAAAAAGAGTGGTCATAGCGCGTTGGTAAGTTGCCCCTGCATTCTTTAAACCGAAGGGCATGACTTTGTAGCAGAAGGTTCCCCAAGGAGTAATGAAAGTAGTCTTCTCTCGATCATCGGGATCCATCTTGATCTGATTATAGCCAGAAAAACCATCCATAAATGAGAATAACGCAAAACTGGCCGTATTGTCTACCAGTGTGTCAATATGTGGTAGGGGGAAGTCGTCTTTTGGACTTGCTTTGTTCAGATCCTTGTAGTCTACACACATCCTAACTTTACCGTCCTTCTTAGGTACTGGCACAATGTTGGCAACCCAATCTGGATATTTTGCGACTGCCAAGAAACCTGCATCCAACTGCTTTTTAACCTCATCTCGAATCTTCAAAGCCATGTCGGGTCTCGTTCTTCGGAGTTTCTGCTTGATAGGTGGACAATCTGGCTTAAGTGGCAACTTGTGAACAACAATATCTGTGTTCAGGCCCGGCATATCTTGATACGACCATGCAAACACATCAATATACTCTTTTAACAACTCAATCAACCTCGGCCTAATCTCCGTCCCAAGCATTGCTCCAATCTTGACCTCTTTCTTGCTCTCATCTGTGCCGAGATTAATTAGGTCCACCTGCTCTTTATGCGGTTGAAGCTCTGTGTACTCGTACTCAATCAATCTTGTCAGTTCCGCGGGTACTTCGAAATCTTCTTCACCCTCGTCCTCAGCTTGATTGATGGGTGCATCCCAGTCAGGAGTGTCAGTAAGGTCATCGGATCCAACAAGGTTTATGATGTCTCTGCATGATGGAAGGCTTACTTAATTAAAATGCTCGAAGATATGTAAGAATGAAATGCTGTTTTTTTATTATTATTTTTTTTTGGGAAAAAGGTTGCCAATTTCATTTTTAAAGGTGAAAACGAAAAACGCAAATGAACCAAAGTGGAATTGAACAAAATGCTTTTATTAATATCTTTTTAGAAATGAAAGGTGGCCCGATAAAACGACCCTATAGCCTTGGGCGGAGCTACGGATTTTTTTTTGAAAATGTAAATGAAACTTTAAAAAACAATTACTTTGACAAGGGAAAGATAACAGGGATCTCTACAGCCTCCCAGTTGTTCAAAACTGCATCACCCTTAAACACCAGGTTGCTCAGCTCTTCATTTTCCTCACAGTCGCTGATGGCATTGACTTGGAAACCTCCGCTGACAAATACCTCTTGGATAACCTTAGGACGCCCTTCGACAGTTGTGGTAGCTCCATTCTGAGTTGGTTTGTAACCCAACCCAGAGCGATCAGTCTTGGTCTTGACACCAATTACCTCTCCCCAACCTTCAGGAATGCCCCTGTCAATTGTTGCCCTGGTACTCTTCAGAGATGCAAAAGATGGATTACCCTGACCCACTGTTTCTTCGACTTCCAGCAGAACAGCATTGGCGATCTCAAGTGCTTGAAAGGAGATGTCTAAAGCATTCTCATCGGCCTCGATGTAACGGAAGGAAGACAGGTTACTGACCATCAGATCCTCCTCACCGTGTATAATAACCAACTTTCCATCGATCACGAACTTCATCTTTTGATGTAACGTTGAGGTCACTGCCCCCGCGGCATGGATCCACGGCCTTCCAAGTAAACAACTGTAATTGGGATTAATGTCCATGACTTGAAACGTGATATTAAAAACTTGCGGACCGATCAGGATAGGTAGCTCAACCTCCCCCATTACCGATCGACGAGAGCCATCGAAAGCCTTGACAACCAAAGGTGTAGGTTTCAGCGCAGTCTCTTTACAAGCCAACCTATCAAGAACCCTCTTGGGTAGAACATTCAGAGAAGAGCTGGTGTCTACTAACACTCTCGCTAAATTGTCCTCCTGACATTTTACCGATATATGTAAAGCACGATTATGGTTCGGACCCTCCTTCGGTAACTCTTCATTGCTGAAACTGAGGGTGTTACAAGCGGTTAAATTGGCAATCACACTATCAAACAGACTGGTGCTAATATCTTGGTCCACATGTGCTTGAGTCAAAACCTTCTGCAAGGCCATCCTATGAGCGGGTGAACTCATTAACAGAGATAAAATCGAGATCTTGGAAGGAGTCTGATGAAGTTGATCGATAACTTTATAGTCACTTTTCTTGATGATCCTCAAAAATTCGGCATCTTCATCATTCGTGACGGCTCCTTTACCTTTGTCTTTGGCAGGCACCGGGGGTACTAGTCGTTTCCTTAGGTGGGACCTCATTGGAATGGGGAGTATACACACGGCCACTGCGAGTCATCCTGCTTACCTCTGCGATATTGGTCACCGTGCCCTTAACCTCTTCATTTGGAATAACCTTCCCGGACTCCTTGTCAATCATCGTCACGTCATATTTCCAAGGCACAGCTTTAGGATCACTGAAAGGAAACGGACTCGGTCTTCGAATAACTATAGGCTTAGGCTGATTCACTTCAGGGATATACGACCTCGGTATATCGAACACGAGATTGGCGGAGCCTGCCCCTGATAGATTAAACACTGGTACTTTACCCTTTGATTCTGGCTGATGGAAGACAGGCTCAACCACAGCGACTACATCTTTCTTGGCTTGGCTTGTCACTTGTAAAACACCCTCATTAATCAACCTCTGAACATCATTCTGAACCAACACACAACCCTTAGTACTGGCTTCACAACTTACGCATGCAACGTGGGAAGTATTTACCAAACCAGCTTCAAACAGTTTTGAATGGAACATCTTGAGAGGAGTCTTAATCTGTTCAACGTCAAGGGCATAACCTTCCTCCGAATCAACACTAACGGCATTGACACTCTCATGGTTAGGAAAAGGGTTCTTCTTAACATTTGGTTGAGGATCTTCAAATGACAAAATCTTCTTTTCCAATAAATCCCTGACAATATTTTTGAGAGCATAACAATTCTCCAGATCATGACCAGGCGCACCCTCATGAAATAAACAATGAGCGGCGGCGTTGTAATTGGCGGGTAGAGGATTAGGAGGCGGACCCAAAGCCCGAGTAGTGATGAGACCCTGCTTGACCAAAGAGGGATACAACTCGGTGAAAGTCATCGGGATCGGCGGACAAGGTTTATACGTTCTTCTGTTCGGCATATTCTGGCGAGGAGCCGGACTCTTTGGCTGTTGAGGAGCAGGAGTATTGGGCGCCTGCAGGTAGTTGACAGGAGGCGGGTAAACAGGAGGTTGTTGCATAGGTTGATACATGGGAACCTGTTGATTGAAAGAAGGTGTAATGGCTGCCACATAGGGTTGTTGAGCATATTGGACTGGGTACCCTTGAGGTTGAGCATAACCTTGCGGATGTCGATAAAAGCGTTCTCTTGGTCTACCAGAGGATATAGCATTAGTCTCACCCTCCTTCTTTTTCTGAGAGCTATAAGGAGGTTTCTTCGGCTGATCCTTAGAAGCACCATGATTATTTGTCATTTTACCACTTTTCATACCCAATTCAATCTTGACACCCACAGCAACGATGTCGGAGAAATTTGAAGTCACACTACCTACCATTCTCTCGTAAAATTCTGGACGGACCGTGTCGACAAACCAATCAGCTAACTCCTTCTCGGTCAAGGGAGGTTCTACCTGCGAAGCAGTCTCTCTCCACCTTTGAGCATACTCTTTGAATGACTTAGAATTCTTTTGCGACATACTCAACAGCTGTCTTCTGTCAGGAGCCAGATCCATATTGTACTTGTAGTGTTTGATGAAAGCGTCAGATAAATCCTGGAAACTCTTAACGCGAGACTGGTCTAAAGTTAAATACCACTTGGAGGAAGCACCCTTCAAACTATCTTGGAAGCAATGAATCATCAGCTTATCATTCTCAACATGGGCAGCCATTTTGCGATAATACATGATCAGATGACTCTTAGGACAGGTGGCACCTTCATAGCGATCGAAGTTCGGAGTTTTGAACTTCGGGGGAATAACTAAACCCGAGACCAAACAAACATCCCTTGCAGCAGTCCCAAAAATTTGATCACCCTCTACCTTTTTCAATCTCTGGACGATGGTGTTCACTTCCTCACGAAGCTTATCATGTTTCTCATAACCCTCAACATTCTCATCAAGATTATCAAAAACTGTCTCATTGAAGTACGGTTGCGCACGAGTGTGTACAACAGGTGGTGCAAAGATAGGAGCCCCCCTAGAAACTTCAGAAAACAAGGGCACGGCCTGCTGAACAGGTTGATTAATCGGAACAGTGGCTTGAGGAGGCACAAAACCTGGAGCAAGACCATAAGGTGGGTCCCTTGCTACGGTCACACTTGGTGGAGGGTCCACAGTAACGCCGGTAATCTCAGAAACAACAGTGGGCTGGGTATCCATCTTAGCATTCATGACATGTAACAATTCCATCATACGCCCCATACCCCCTCGAAGGTCTTCAAGTTCATTGCTAAGGCGATCAATCTCTTTTGCCTGATCCTCCATTCTTTTCCGAGTTTGAGCTCTGGTGTTGTATTGGTGCCGAGAACTCAGGGTGACGAAACTGGAAGGTGAGAGAACCGAGTATGAGAAATCGGGAGACACATGCAATGCAAAAGTATGATGCTAAAATGTGAATGTAAATGAAGATTTCATGGGATTCAAACATTTACGAATGTCGTGGGGTACCAAGGAAATCTTTTTCTTGTTTTTTCATTTTATCTTTTATTTATGGTATCCCGCGATATCCATAAATGGTATTTGAACTCCATGAAATACAATGCAATGAGATGCTTTATGGATGCAATGCATGAAAACACACAAAGCCCTAGGTTAAAGGAACGTGAGCGGAGTCAAGGTCTACCCATCCCAAAAGGAGTGTACTATAGGTTAGTTGTACCTGCCGAACAAGGTTCTACAAAGTGCCCAAAGTCGTCAGCCCATCTTTCGGATATTATCAACCTTCCGACTGACTCGGGGGTGAATAATATTCTCAAGAGAACCTCTTTTGAGTGTAGTATCGCGTAGCAGCCGTTGTAAGATTACTCCTACATAGCTCCCGCACTACGTCCTAAATAAGGCCGAGGTGGTGTTAAGGTACTACGGTCCTCAATATCACAGACTCCAATCGACCATGGAAAAAGTTTTCGCGATTACTCGTTCAACCGAACCATTTTCGAAAGGGTCTCAACTGAGCGGAGATTCTCGAATCAGCTTGGTCGGGATTCAACTCCCTATAAGCCTCATCGAATATATCCCCATCCTATAATAATGTCACTAGTCCGGGCGTAGGACTTATCTCACAGCACAAGGAACAGTCCCACAATCAAAGCACAAATATATACATGCAAATGAATAATAAGACAAATAATAATAAATATGAACAGATTAGGGATAACCCTCAAAATTTTAGAATTTCTCCCCAGTGAAGTCGCCATTTTCTGTTGCGGTGGAAATAGGATCACAAACTATTAATGAGTTTGAATCGCAATTCAATTCACAACCGCTCTTTGATTTATCCGAAGGAAAAGGTCAAAAAGGGAAAACCTATTTTTGCATCGTAAACACAATGCGGGGAAAGATCTAGGGTTCGGGGGTTGGTTAAATTTAGGGAAGGTATTAGCACCCTAAACTTCTGTAGTACTCTACAGGAACCTTTTGTTCAAATGTTTACTATTTGCTTTATTTATTTGCTTAAGGTATATGTACAAAGGATTAAAAGTGAGAAAAAGAGACCTAAGGGGTTAATTCTAAGTTTACTCGGCAAGACATCGCATCTTGTGCCTACGTATCCTTACGGGAGTGGAATCAGAGTAATCGTAGTTCCCCTCAAAAGGGAGGTTAGAGACTTCTTGACTATGGTCAAGGTCTCAAGGGGAATAAACGTATCTTAGGGACACGCTTACATGGAGTGTAGAAACTCCAAATCTCTACGTTGAATTGTTAAGTTGTAATTAGGGTTAGGTTAGGTTAGGGATTCCACGGCGGGAAACCCTAAAATGAGCACGGCGGCTCTTTGACCTAGTGCTAGGGGTAAAATTGTAACTTTGTCTGTGGCGAGACATTTATGGAAAATTAGGGTTTGTAAGGGTTTGAAGTTTTGTAGTTTTGAGGATTTGAAATTGAATGTGTGAAGTTTTATGGACTATTGGCGCGGCGGCCAAATGCTAGACCTAATTCCTTCGGAGGAATGCAATGGGACAAATTAACGATGCAAATGCGCGAATTTAAACCATACAAACAGCAGAAATTAAAGTGCGGAAAGGTAAACGCGATTATTAGGGTTCGCGAGGTTACAATGGAGGAACAGTTATAATAATGTGATACAATTCAAATTTAAGAACGCAAACATAAGGAAATAACATGGTAAGCTGCACAGTGAACGAACTAGGTTAATAAACAAAATCATGAAAGCGGAAACGTGAAGTTAAGGGACATTTTTTTTGTGTTTTTTACTTTATGACCCTAAGCTTAAGTGTTTTAACTTGATAATAAATAAACAAAAAAAGGGAAGATTATGATTTCTTAAAAAAATATTTTCTCTTGGTTTTAAAAGAATAATTGATTCTAATTATAAAAAAATGTTTTAATTTTAATATTTTAAAATGTTTTTTAATTTTAATATTTTAAAAAATGTTTTTTTATTTTAATATTATAAAAAAATGTTTTTAATTTTAATATTATAAAAAATGTTTTTAATTTTAATATTATAAAAAATGAACCAACTTAAATATTTTTAAAAATTTGGTAAACAAAAAAGAAAGTAAAAAAAATAAAAGGGTTGGGCCGGTCATTACCTCCGGACCCAACCCGGTGGAAGCAATTGTGATCAAAAGAGTCTTTTAGGGTTTCATAACCCTAAACGCCCTTCTGCGGCGCCGTTTGCATCTTCTTCGTTGCCTTCCTCTCTCGCATTCTTGTCTCTCCCTTGATACCTCCTCCTGAAACCAAAACGAAATCCTGTTTAAACAATGATGGTACAATGTTATTTTCGCTTACGTTTTATCCCGTGGGTGGCTTTCGGTGAAACGAGGTGATGATGATACAAATCTGAGCCTCCCTGGATGTTTGCCCGTCGTTGAGTGAAACGGCGCTGGCGGACTTCCTTCGGTGGGTTTGATCGACGGCTGTTCGTGATGGCTTTGGGCGAAAACTCTTCTTCTTTCGATCTCGCGGTCGCTAGGGTTTTTGTGTTCTCCGCCGTTTTCGTCTAGTCTTTCTCTCTCGCGGCTCCCCCTTTTTCTTTGAGGTGATGTTGTTCTTATATACTTTCTTCCCTCGATTTTGAATGGGCCTTGGGTCTTCGATCTCTAATTTTCAAATCAAAACACGCTGATGATTGGATTTGATTTACAATCTGATATTACTAAACTTGATTTGATTTTATCTGGGATTTTTGGTGAGATTGGATTTCGTTTTTTTCGGGTATATTTGATCTCATCTAATCTGAACTTTCCTTTTTCAGGATTCCCTATTTTCTGATATGGATCGGATTTTCATTTGATAACTGAACGACTTTGTTTTGATTTTCGTTTGGACATTGCTGATTTCGTTCCTTGATTGGATCGACTTGGGTTTCTCTGACATACTTTGGATTTTATTTTTCAGATGTGGAATGGGATCCCTTGTTCTCAGTGTGGGTATCCAATTGCTGGGCCTTAACGAGTCGATACCTGTCTTGTGGATTCACTCGTATTCTGAACTGTCATGGATTTTGTGAACTTGCTTCGTTCAGTTTGGCTATTGGCTGGAATTCACTTATTTTCCTCTTCTTTTCTTTTCAGGACATGTACTACGCTTTGGCTGAGTTAGACGCCGCCGAGAATGGTACGTGGCGATGATGACATCTTGTCTGAGCCTGATGGAGCAAGATACTACGTCCTAGCTTCTGATCATATTGCTGCTTCTGATTGAATTGGTGATGATGATTGGCTATGATGTCGACGAACTGAGCCATGTATTTGTTTGTTTTATGGACCGAGTATGGTTTTGATAACTTGTTTTCGGTGACTTTGTTTGTGGGGAGATGATGCTCATAACTGAGCCCTTGTTTGGTGCTCTGTTTCTGATGTGCTTTGCACATTCGGGATCCAATCTGAACTGACATATTAGTGTGATCATGTGAGCTTATCTGCTTATTTTGGTATGGCCTGTGGCTCTTTGAACTTCGAACCGGGCTTGACATTGCTGAACCACACCTAGTTTCTGTTTTCTGGCTTGACTTAGTTCTTTTCTTGTGGGATTGAACTTGCCGTAGCTCCTTGTTTTTTAGCATGAATTCACATTCTGTTCTTACTCTTCGCTTTTCCGTTTTTTGAGCTGTTTTGACCGTAAGTGAATTAGCTTGCCATTAGCCTGTGATGAACTTTGCTGATGCTATTCGATTCTTGCGTTTCAGGGCTGGGATTTTGGATGTGTGATTCTCTGATGGATGTTGCCGTCAGCTGCGAATTTCATTGGGCCGTGATGTTTCTAAACTGAGCCCACCTGATGGCTGTCTTTGATTACTACTTGGAATTTTCAATTACCTTTGGCTGTTTTATTTATGCAGCTTATAAACCATCTTGGCTTTGAGCTCTGTTACCAGTTTTGTACTGATGCTGTTGAACTTTTTGATACATTGCTTGATGCAGTTCAACATAGTTTGGTTTGTATTCATCTTTCTGTTCTGTTTGAACTTGATTTTTATGGGCTCACTTATGTGTTTCAAAGTTGATGCAGCTTATGCATTGCTTTGGTTTTGAGTTCTGAATTCTGAACCTAGTACTGATGCTGTTGTGGATTTCAGGTATTAAAAAAAACGACTCAGACCTGCCGGCATCCGGGTCTGAGTCCAACTTTGCCTTGGTATCAGTTTGGAAATCCAAGTCCCGCTTCTTTTATCACTTCTATCTCTCGGATGTCCCTCATGATAAGAACAGGTGTTACCTGATCTGACGCCAACAGCGCGGGTCGGTAACGGGGGTAGGACGCAGCTTCGGTTGTGCCACTCCCGGCACTCGATGATGACATTGTTCTGAGAGTGTCGAAAACAATTCCTAACCCATTCCTGCATTCTATTTTGTTTCTTTTTGACGTGCAGGTTGATCGGAGATTTTGCGGAGAAGCTCACAGGACATCATGAAGAACACTTGGGGATGTTTAGGACTTAGGATTTTTACAATTTTGATTTTCTCTTTTGTAACTTGTAACAAAAATATTATGAATAAATTCAATAACATTTTTTTATCCAAATCATTTCCTCTTGTAGATCATGATAAAATATTATGAATAAGCTTCAAATTTCTATCCAAATTCACTTCACAAATTGTAATAATAATAATAAAATATTATGAATAAAATTCACATATTCTATTGAAATCATTTCCCAATTTCTTTTCCATGATTTAAATTTGCAAACACCTCAACATCCGATTAAACCTCACTAGTCAAATATCCTTGAATTAATTCGATCCAATCTTGCATAATAAGCTTAATACCTTCAACATGAATAAGTTCCATTAATCAGTCGAAGTTTTCACTGTTTTCCCTCTAAAATGGACTGGAAGATAGAAGAATGATTTCTTGTTAAAACCCTGTTCCACAGATCAGATTTTCCAACCCCAAATTGATATCTTAACATAATCAAACCCACGTAAATAAACGCCTCAGGAATAAAACCTCATTAGGCCCAAAATTACGAATTATGCTTCAAAATGACCAAAACGCCCCTGGGGTATTTCCTGCAAAACAAAACGCACTTTATGACTGGTTAGTGGTTAGCAGATGCACAGATGAGATGCTATGCGAAATGACTGACTAAATATAAGGGTAAAATTTTGGGTATTACAGGACCGATGGTTTTTGTTTTGATCCTTGTTGCAGTACAAGCAATATGAGTTTGTTGTGTAGGCTGGAGACAAACTGAGAATGTACTTTTGCAGCAGAGGGACATACTCTGATAGCCAGCATTGTTGGCAATTTTTATGCACTATGAATGGGTTTTTGTCCCTTCCTCTTTTTTTTAAATTTGTAAGACCCTTTTTCTGTGTAAAAATAAATGGTGATGGGCTTCTACATTAGTAAACTTCATGGACTTATGTACAAATTTGTGTATGAATGTTGGTTTAGAACAAAAAATGATAATGGGATTTTTTAGAATTAATGGGCTTTGAGTGACAATTGAATTTGGACAAACTGGTTAGAAAAGTATAAAATAAAAAAGGTTATGAAATATTGGATAAAAAAAGAAATGGACATAAATGAAATGAGATGGATTTAATGACAAATAAAAAACTGGGTTGAATATTAAAATAAGATGGATAGCCATGGATGGAAAATAATGGAAAATGATAAGAAATAGAAAGTGGAAATGGGTATGGATATGGAAGGATTTAAGGCACAAACAGATGATCGTTTTAGATAAATAATGAAAAATGGGGGATGGATTTGAATCATGAAAAATGAAAATGGGCTTCAAATGTTATCAATTTAGTTTGGGCCTTGAAACGAATTATTGTCACCCTTCATTTATTTATTTTTAAGCAACTTTGCAAATAGACTTGTATTATCCTTGAATTGGTCCATGAATCGATCTTGAGTCATCCTGGGCACTTGAATAAACCAATTTTTTAATATGAAACCTCTTGAGTCGGAAAACGCCTTGATATCAGAGAACCGTGACAAATCCTTAATCGAACATGAATTATCTTTGGATTCCTAGCAAGCATAAGAATTGAAGGCCTTTGCCTTGATCACGAAACTAGCTCTTGCCTGATCAAAATTTGGTCACAACCATTGAGCTTCAATCAATACCGCTCGCATAAACCTGGCCTGACATCTTGAAATAAATCTCAGTACAATTCAACATAGCAACAACTTGAACGGGGACACCATATTTCTTTGATTTTTTGGAGTGATAATCGGTGGACAAATTTAGGGTATGACAGATTCCCCTATCTAATTAGCTTAAACCGAGTAAGATGAAATGCAATGACATTCATTCTTTAGAGGTAGAAGATGATTAGATATAAAAGACCCTGAATTTGTCTGAAAAGAAGGAAAATGCTTGGGAAATGGAAAGTTGGATACCTTGCAAAAGTCGTTACCAACACAAGGATGATAACGAGAGAAATCTGACACCAACAAGAATGACGGACCCATCACCAGAAGAATGATGGAGTGAAACACAAACAAACCCGACACCCAAAAGGATGTAGGGGATAAGCTTCTCTGAAGAGATTGCCACTTATCGCTGAAGATGGATAAGCTTCTCCCAAGAGATTGCCACTTATCGCTGAAGAAAGATAAGCTTCTCTGTAGAGATTGCCACTTATCGCTGAAGATGGATAAGCTTCTCCCAAGAGATTGCCACTTATCATTGAAGAAAGACAATCTTCTCTGAAGAGATTGCCACTTATCGCTGAAGACGGATAAGCTTCTCCCAAGAGATTGCCACTTATCGTTGTTGAAGGATAAGCTTCTCCCAAGAGATTGCCACTTATCGCCGAAGATGGATAATCAAGTCTGCTGGAGACAAACCACTGGGGATCGTCCATAGCTTTACTGAAGATGCCCCTGTCTGGGCCGAATGTTGATTTGAAGATCTTGATTAATCACGAGTTTGAAGTACGTCGTGGGAAATACCCATGGTCTTGCAAAGATGCCAATGCTGGGCTGGATTTTGCTTTTGACATTCTTGAATTTCGTGGGAGGACCCATGGACTTTGCAGATAATTCCCCTGACTGGGCTGCTGATTGCGTTGAAGCTCTTGGATTTGCCAAACAAATGTTGAGCAAATTTGTGGGGAACGCCCACGATCTTGCAGAGAATGCCCCTGACTGGGTTGATGATGATCTTGAAACTCTTCAAAATTGATCTTGGACCTAAAACTCATGTATGTGAATGCTTGATGATATTAATATTCCATAAATGCAAATGCAAATGCAAATGCAAATGCTAACACGCGGAGGTGCAAGAGCTGGGGAGATATGACATGATTTTGGGATGCATATGATGCAAAATGATTATGAAGCTGAATGTGATGCGTATGATGCATATGATACGTATGATTGCAGGCAAGTGATTGGAAACGCAGGCGGGCTTTGGTGGTTGCCAATGCAGTTTGGACTTGGGTAGGAAGTACCAGATGAGGGCTGGTATTCGGAGGGTAGACCAGATGGGTTTGGTTGGCGAAAGGCTAAGCTGTCAAAGGAGGGCTAATTTCGTGGTTTGCCAGATGGGAGCTGGACTTTGGAATGAGGTTTACCAAACAAGAACTGGTTAAATGTAGGCTGGTTAAATGGTAGGCTAAAAAGGAAGGGTGACCAGATGGGAGCTGGTTTAAAAGCTGGCATATACCAGGCGGGAATTGGTATTCAGCGAAGGGTTAACCAGATGGGACTGGTATTTAGGTTAAAGGAAGGGTGACCAGATGGAGCTGGTTCAAAAGCTGACATATACCAGACGGGAATCGGTATTCAGCGAAGGGTTGACCAGATGGGACTGGTTTGAAGGCTTGCCAGACTAGAACTGGACTTTGGAGGTTTCGGTTTGTTTTGATAGGTGACAGGTTTAGGCTGTGGGATGAAAGAAGAAGAAAAAATTCCAATGACAGCAAGGCTTTTGAAGGTTAAGGTTATTTGGGTGAGGTGACAGTATCATTCCCCGACACTTATTTTGAACTCAACAGTTGCTGATGAGGATGAATTTGCTTGAGTAGCTTGCCATACGATGACCTCGAGATGGCTTGCCCTAGAGTTTGTTCCATGAAAGGATTCATCGTTGTTTAACTGATTCTTGTGGTTGTCTTCAACATACTTTTGGAGTAGCTTGCCCTTGAAAGAGCGTTGAAGCGACTTGACTTATCCTGATTGAACATTGGAGGGATTTATCCTCAAGTCAAAGAAACTCTGGGTGGCCTGCCCCTGATTGGTGTGATTCACTTTTGATCAACCGCTTATTTAATGATTTGCCCCATTATCAATCGATGCTTGGGGATTTGCCTCTGACTGACTAATTCCAAATTTGCGGGATGACGACGCCCCAGATCCATAAGGTTATATGGTATACTCGATTCTGATCCAGATAGCTGAATGATCCAGTCCTGTTTAATTGCTTCGTGTTGGAACTTCCTTGATGCCAACTACTGACTTGCAATTAAAATTGTTTTGTTCACGAATGGTAATTTTAATGCGGCGTTCATGCGAGTTTGAAAGAAATGTCATTTATTAAGTGTCGTGATTGTGAGACGAATGGACCGTTAGTCCAAACGTTGTGCTAATTTGATTGGTGTGAAAGATATAACAAGGATATTGACACTAATACTGATGATTAACAATATGTGAGGAGTCAGGTTACGCAACCTCGCAATAGTATGCTTTCAGAATAAACCTCGCCTCAATTAGGTCTTTCGAGGGTTGTAACATGGCCTGGTTCGCGGTTATAGAACAAAGGATATTAGGCTCAAACTTAATTTGTACCCACCTCTTCTTCTTGATGATCTCCATACCTACGTTCAGTTAATTCTGCACCTGCTTAACGGTGTAAGCTTGATAGTACAAGGTTTGCTCGATGTGGCAGTCACCTTATTTTGATGGATGTCAGTAGCCCCTTGATTTGGGTGACCACTGAATCTTATTTTGTTTTTGTTGAGGGTTTGAGGACCTCTTTTTGCTTTTGTTTATTGATCCCTAACTTTTGCATGGATTGATTTTAATTGTCAGATCCATCGGGATAGCCCTGATTTTGCCTAAGTCCCCTTTTGAGGTGCTTGACTTAGCAGGCTTTTGATTTTTTTATTTTGTTGGAAGATCATGGGTCATTGGTGAACAACCGCCATGTCTTTTGGATTTTGCTTTGTTGATTTGAGTGCATAATTGGATTAACTGAACAACTACCCTGCCCCAGGTTGAGTGTAAGGGTTTGAATATCCGAAGAAAACTTCTACTTCTAGGCTCGAAGTGGTTGACTAGGGATTAACTCCTTATATCTCTGGTGTTTAGGGGAATTAAAACAATGCCTGTACATCATTGACAATATTTTATCCGAAAGCATACAATTTGCAATTATGGGTATTTCATTTTCGTCATCCTCCCTCTAATCTTTGCTAAAACAACAGTGATAAAGTGGAGTGGATAAAAAATGTATGTGTTTGTGATAAGTGGAAATAACGAGTGAATACGACGTGACTGATTCGGAAAATGCATAATCGCTTCATTAATATTACCATTCAAAATAACAACGTTTAAACACAAGTAGCAATTAACAGGAAATAAAACTACAAGATGCACATGTAAAAGCGCTCAAGGACTGCCAATGTTGAGGACGTCTGCCTGTCTGGACCACTGGCTTCTGGAAATGACCCTTGAAATCTTCGAGTTTAGACAGCTGAGAGGTTGTCATGGACAACTAAACTCCCTCTGGGAAAAGATATGTACCCTTTGTCAATCAGTTGTTGCACCTTGGCTTGGAAGGCTTTGCATTCTTCAGTTGAGTGCCCCATGGATCCACCATGATATCCACACTGAGCATTAGGATTGTACCCCGGAGGGTACGGTTCTGGCATAGGCTTAAGAGTTTTGGGCTCCACCAATGAATTTTGAATTAGATGTGGGAGAAGCTGACTGTGCGACATAGGGACTAGATGGAGAGGAGAAGTCCTTCTTTCTAAGTTGTTGCTAGGCCTATGCTGATTTCGGCGCTGATTCTGATATCCTTGGCCATGGACTCGTTGATTTGCATAAGGAGCAACCCACGACTTGTAGGATGAAGCTTTAGGCATGACTGATTTTCCATAAGGATAGCATGGCACTGGTAATGATGCTTGTTGAGAAGATGAGGGACCATAGAGTTTCGTTGGTACACCACGAGAATACTCAATGTTTGTTATGAGTGCGCTGGTTTCATCCTTGTATTCCTCATGGAAATCGTTCAAGGATTCAGCCTCACTGGCTTGGTTGCTAGAGGCGTCCTGGATTTTTCCGCTTTTAAGGTAGCTTTCGATGCGCTCTCCTACAATCACAAGGTCAGAGAGGCTTGATGGCGTACAACCAGCCATTCTTTCAAGGTACGAACCATGCAAACTGTTGATGAACATGTCAATCAGTTCCCTGTCCGAGAGTGGTGGTTGCACTCTTGCTGCGAATTCTCTCCACCGCTGTGCATATCCCTTAAAGATTCATTTTCATTTTGAGATAGGCTTTGCAACTGCATGCGGACGGGAGGAGTGTCTAGATTGAACTGGTAAAACTTTAGAAAAGCGCTGGCTAGGTCCCTCCATGATTGGATATGGCTTCTTTCCAAATCCGTGTACCAACTTAATGATGCCCCACTCAGACTTTCTTGAAAACATTGGATCATCAACTTATCGTCATGAGTGCAGGGGGTCATTTTTCGACAGTACATCACCAAATGACGCCTCGGGCAACTAAAGCCTGTGTACTTCTCGAAGTTGGGAATCTTGAATCTCGGAGGGATCACCAAATCTAGCACTAGACACATATCAGCAGCATCAAGGTCGGGCATGTCAGACACTCTCATAGCTTGAATTGTTTCCTCAAGGGCACAAAAGCTTTTCTTCCATGGGATCAGTCATTGGCATCCTCTGGGGTCGTGTAGGAACGTTTACTTGCAGAGGATGGTCATCAAGAGGAATGTCATACAATGGATTATTCCTCACATTAAATCCTGGCGGGGACTCAACATTCTGGCGGTCGTTCTCTGGCATAGCTACCTCAGTTTGCATTGTCTGATTGGCCTTTCAAGGCGTCTATATTCCTCTTACTTCAAACGCTTCACAGCTCTCACGAGTTTAGTAGGAGTGTCGGGAAATCAACTGCGGGTTATGAACAAGGATGGGTAAGCTTTTGGTATCTGGTAAGAAAATGCAAAATGAGGCAGAGATGTTTACGCAAATGCAATGCAATGAGTGCACACGATAATAGATCCACAACAAGGATTAGAGTCACAGATCCTGCAAGACAACATAACAATATATCTCTCCCTTCGGGTGGGCAATCTATTGGTTTATAAGAGGGTATCCCAAAGGCCTTTAAACAAAGTCTCACGCACTAACCCTCAAATGTTTTCCATCATAACGACTACTCGTAAGACGGTAATCCTTTCAAAGGATGAACACAGAGTTATGTTTTAGGAACCTTCGGAACAAGGTTCTACAAAAGGTCCTCAAAGTCACGGACTCCCAAGTTGGAAATAAAGATGCCATTACGACTACACGTAAGACATAATCATCCCAAAGGGGTCTCATCTGAGCGGTGGAATTCGATCCAACTCAACGAGTCCTAAGTCTCGCAAATCAGAAAGAATCCACCTCCTAACTTAGTGTACACTCAAAAGCTCGGGTAGGAAGCTTTATTCTCACAAACCAATCCAAATAAACACAACAGGTTAGAAAATAAAGCACAAATAAATAACGCAAATAAAAACACAAACACGACAAACAAATTAGGCTTGGCTCGCTAGGAATCCCCAACAGAGTCGCCAGCTGTTGCTACTCGAAAAATGCATCGCGCAACGACGGGGAGGCGAAAAAGATAGACAGAAGAGTCGCCACCGAACTTTATTTA
The DNA here is from genome assembly GCA_963859935.3 of Lathyrus sativus. Classification (NCBI taxonomy): domain Eukaryota; kingdom Viridiplantae; phylum Streptophyta; class Magnoliopsida; order Fabales; family Fabaceae; genus Lathyrus; species Lathyrus sativus. The sequence goes on along the minus strand of OZ012741.1, from coordinate 415,460,401 downwards.
TCCCATGAGGGGAAAGGAAAATATCGAGAAAACCTTAGGAAAGAAATGGATAAGATGGTCTCGCAACCAAGACCGGGTTCGGAAGCCGGTTATGCGAAGGGAAGGTATTAGCACCCCTCGCATCCATCATACTCGATGGAAACCTTTTTTTTGTCGACGTGTGGAAATATTTGCTTAAGTATTATGCTATAAAAAGTGTTCCACAAGATAGGGAGAAAAGGGTTAGAGACGGGGGAAAGTGAGGTACGGGGAAGAAGAGAGAAAGAAAAGACTCGGTAGGACTTCGCGGTCCTAGGCCTACGTATTCTCAACGGATGTGAGAAAGTCATAGTCGACGTAGTTCGGGAAACTACGGGTGATAGGGGGATGTGTGCTCGGCAAGGATTGTGGCCCTTGTGCCTACGTATCTTTACTTGAAGAAGTAAAGAATCAGAGCAGCCGTAGTTCGGCCTACGGTGCGCGAGAAAGTTTTGGCAGACGCTGCTATCATACGCATTCTAGCAGTTAGGTGTTTTGCTGCTCGCATGTGAGGAGACTTAAGCGTTACCTGTTTGCGGTAGAACGGACGTAGCATGCCTTTCTGGGAAAGAGTGGAAAAGAGAAAAGGGTGCTCGCTAGGATTGTCGCAATCCTATGCCTACGTATTCTCAACATGCAAGAGAAATCAGAGCAACGTAGTTCGAGCCTACGGTGCGGATAACCGCTGTGTTTGGGGATGATGTTATCGTGCGCGTTCTAGCAGTTTAGGTGTTTTGCTGCTCACATGTGAGGAGACTTATGCGTACCTGTTTGTGGTAGAACGGACGTAACATATCCTGTTTGAAAGGTTGGTTTTCGTCATGCGAGGCAAGGTATCATGTTTGATTGGTTGAGATTGTTTTTGGGGCGAGATAGGTCCTCGGATAGTAACCCCTACGGGTAGTACCCAATTCTTTATTTCAAGGTTTTTGTTATGAAATGGTGTGGCGAACGTAGCGTCTTCGTATTGAAAGACGAGTATCAAGACCACCCCCACTACAGTGAGTATCCTGACACTCGGAGAGGAAGAAGACTACACTCAATCCTCTCTCTTTAATTCAACACAAAGAGAACTTCGTTCTCTTATTAAAGATGTTTTTGGTTTTGAATAGTAAGTGCTTTTTGCGACAGAGAACCCTACGGTAAACGTCAGCACTCGGGATAGGAGAAGGCCTACGCCTAACCACTCCACGACCATTCAAGTTTTTGTTATGAAAAGAAGTTTGAAAATGCACTCAGTGCGAGACCGAGATTTTAGGTGAGCAAGGTTGCGGAAAGAAGTTGTGAAAGGAGAGGTGGTGAAAGAAGTCGCATCTTTGTATTGAAAGACGAGTATCAAGACCACCCTCACTACAGTGGCATCCCAACACTCGAAGAAGAAGAGGTCTACACCAATCCTCTCTTTTAATTCAATACAAAGAAAAATTGATTCTTAACGAAAGGGATTTGAAAACGCACTCGGCGCGGGGCCGAGGTTTTTAGGAGGAAGGGTTTGAAAATGTAAGAATTGGAAAGAAAGACGTCTTCGTATTGAAAGACGAGTGTCTAAACCACCCACACTACAGTGAGCATCTCGACACTCGGAGAGGAAGAAAGTCTACACTTAAACCCCTCGTTTAGTTCAATACAAAGATGATTTGTTTTAGGAAGATGGCTTGACAATGTTTTGGAATCAAGTTGGACAAGATATGAAGAGAGAAAAGAGGTGGTCTCAGATCCTTCATTTCTCATCAATAATTTGACAGAGGGTCGAAGGAAATGTCGTCATCGACCCAAAACGGGGAAAATGGAACCAAAAGTCCAATGACAAATGCAAAATAAAATCTACTTCTAAAATGATAATACTATTAAAAACCTAAATAGAAAATGTTAAGAAGTTTAATTAAACTCTAAATATCTAGAACTATAATAATATTACCTACAATAATAATATATATAATTAACTAATATATATTTACAAAGTTCTAAGAAAAATATAAAATATAAAATATATAATATATAATAAAAATAATTTACATACTAATAAACTAAATCAATATATACATAACAAAAAAAAAGTTTTACAAAATAAATATAGAAATTAAATACAATCAGAATAATAATATAAAAAAAAAACTGAAATAAATAAAATAAAATAAATAAGAAATGAAACGCAAATGCTCAGTCTGGAAACAGGGTAACGCATCAAAAAATAGGGGAAAGGCATGATTAACCTAAGAACAACGGCAAGATTCTCAGAAATGAAGGAATTCCATTGCAGACATCGACATTCAAAGGACGACCGCGAAATGGCAACACAACGCCCTCGTGAACCCGATCCCCTTCTCTTTTCATTCTTGCCTCAGTTCACTGCTTCGATTCATCTCAGATTTGAGGTAGGTTCTCACTTTATATCTTTTCAATCTTGATTTAGATTCTCGACTCTCTTTCTTCTCATTCTTTTTCTAGTTTGTGGGTTTAGATTGAAGAACGGAGGATGGAAGTCGTGGGGTTGTTGGTTGTGATGACAGTTTTGGTTTGGAAGAATAGGTTTGAAGAAGTTGAGAACCAACAGCGAAGATTAATGGAAGAGTGTGACGCAAAAATCGCCCACCACATGCTCGATGAAAGTACTATTATGGCTTTGAGAGTTTGATGTTGAAGGTTTGGAATTAAGATTGAAGAAGGATTTTCTGGTTGAGTTTGCGAGGTTGTTGAAAACGAAAACGGTGAGTGAGTGGTGACTTTTTGCTGGGTTTGTTCTGGTGTTGAGATATCTTTGAACTCTGAATATGGAGCAAAATCATCACCATCTTTTTCCTTTTTTATTCTTCTGATGCTCGACTAGGTGGTGTGTAATGCGTTGTAGGTGAAAACAGAGGGAGTTTGGATGTGAAGTTGTGTTGAAATTCATTGAGTTTGGTTTATGGTTGAAGATGGAAAGGAAGCGGCGCAGTTTGAGACGAGCTATTCCCCGGTGAGCGAGTGTTGTCATGAATTTAAAGGGGTTTGATTTTGTGGATTGAGAGAGCAGATGAAAGTTCACTGTTGTTTACGGATGTCAAGAGTTTACAAAACTGTGAGTTTTTGTTAGTGTTCAAACAGAAAGGTTAAGCTGCCTCTTGTGAAGGTGTTGAAAGGTTATGTGAAGTGAAAGGTTAATGAGGTTTGGAAGAGGATTTGAGAGAAGATTTGTTACATGTTTGTATTTGTTTGTTGTTGGTTTCAGAAGGTGATGAAGTGTGAGGTTGGAAGTTTTGTGTGGAAAAGGTGATTATTGCTTGATGTTTTGGTTCTGTTTGTGAACGAAGGTTGTGTGAGGATGAGGAAAGTTAGACAGAGGTTCAGAAGTAGGTTTATGTTGGTTGTTTCGAAGTGATGAAGAAGGTTTGAAGACCCATGGTGAAACCGATTCCCAGAAATACAAGTTCCTTCTTGCTTATGGGATTCTACATCCAACGTTGTTGGCGACGACGAGATTCACCACCCTGCTCAATGCTTCAGCTATCATGTGTAGAAGGAGGGTTTTGTAGTGTGTTACATGAAAAAATGAGAAGTTTAGTATGAAAAGGAAAGGTTGTATCGGTATGGTGGTATTGTTCAAAACATGAGCAAGAGTGATGACAGAGGTTGTGTTTCGATGGTGGAAACAAAGAAGAAGGAGAACAATGGAGTGGTGATGGATTGGAGGAGGAAGAAGCTGAGTTTGAAGAGATGGTGAGGGTTAAATGGAAATTGTGATGTCGGTTAACGAAAATCAGAAAGGAAGAAGGATCTCGTTGATGATTGTGGTGAGGAATCAAATTTGAAGGAAGTGGTTTTTGGTTGAAGATAGAGTGGAGCCAAAGGGAGACCGTTTTTTTTCTTTATGTTAAATGGTTTTTGAGGTTTTTTGTATTGGTTTTGTTTTCAGGTTTTTCGTCGAAAAAGCTTTGTAATGGCCCTTTTGGTTTGTACATTGTGTTGTTTTTTTTGTGTGGCATGCGCGACAGGATGTATTGTGTAGCAACATGCTGGAGGCTGCAGGAGCAGGAATTGCATACAGTTTGCAACAAATGGCGGTACGAATTTTTGTGTGTGAAGGTTTGTGGAGTGCAGCTGACTGTTTTAGCAATTGCGGAATGGGAGTTTTGTCGCTTGCTTTTGGAAAGAAAAAGTGACAACTTGCGTGGGACCGATGGTTTTTGTTTTGATCCTTGTTGCAGTATAAGCAATATGAGTTTGCTGTATAGGCTGGAGACAAACTGAGAATGTACTTTTGCAGCAGAGGGACATACTCTGATAGCCAGCATTGTTGGCAATTTTTATGTACTATGAATGGGTTTTTGTCCCTTCCTCTTTTTTTAAATTTTGTAAGACCCTTTTTCTGTGTAAAAAGAAATGGTGATGGGCTTCTACATTAGTAAACTTCATGGACTTATGTACAAATTTGTGTATGAATGTTGGTTTAGAACAAAAAATGATAATGGATTTTTTAGAATTAATGGGCTTTGAGTGACAATTGAATTTGGACAAACTGGTTAGAAAAGTATACAATAAAAAAGGTTATGAAATATTGGATAAAAAAAGAAATGGACATAAATGAAATGAGATGGATTTAATGACAAATAAAAAACTGGGTTGAATATTAAAATAAGATGGATAGCCATGGATGGAAAATAATGGAAAATGATAAGAAATAGAAAGTGGAAATGGGTATGGATATTGGAAGGATTTAAGGCACAAACAGATGATCGTTTTAGATAAATAATGAAAAATGGGGGATGGATTTGAATCATGAAAAATGAAAATAGGCTTCAAATGTTATCAATTTAGTTTGGGCCTTGAAACGAATTATTGTCACCCTTCATTTATTTATTTTTAAGCAACTTTGCAAATAGACTTGTATTATCCTTGAATTGGTCCATGAATCGATCTTGAGTCATCCTAGGCACTTGAATAAACCAATTTTTTAATATGAAACCTCTTGAATCGGAAAACGCCTTGATATCAGAGAACCATGACAAACCCTTAATCGAACATGAATTATCTTTGGATTCCTAGCAAGCATAAGAATTGAAGGCCTTTTGCCTTGATCACGAAACTAGCTCTTGCCTGATCAAAATTTGGTCACAACCATTGAGCTTCAATCAATACCGCCCGCATAAACCTGGCCTGACATCTTGAAATAAATCTCAGTACAATTCAACAAAGCAACAACTTGAACGGGGACACCATATTTCTTTGATTTTTTGGAGTGATAATCGGTGGACAAATTTAGGGTATGACAGCTATTACCTCTCGGTTGGTAGCCTTGGTTATTACTTTGATACGGTGGTCTTGGTTGATAGCATTTATTTTGGTTTCCCGCATATTTGTCTTCTTCAAGGACCAGTGGACAATAGCCGGTAAGATTATCACCTTTACACAATTCACAACTTGCAATTTGTTGAGCTTTGTTAGGAACTTCTTCCATCTCTTTGATTTGTTGTGGAAGTTTTGACATTTGCTTTCTCAACAACTCCACTTGTTGCGAGAGTAATTTATTTTGAGCAAGAATAGCATCATTCGTTCCCAACTCGATAATTCCTGATTTTCTTTATGAACTACCATGGTTGTGTTGACCTTGATGATCATTTAGTGTCACCCTATCAATGATAGCAACTGCATTTGCCGCACTCTTTGACATTAGAGAACCACTCGTTGTAGCATCCAAAAGAGCTTTATGAACGGGTTGAAGTTTGTTGTGGAATATATGCACTTGAGTCAAGTCATCAAAAGCATGGTGTAGCGGGGAAATTTGTGAGTGTAAGATATTTATTAACTTAACTCATAAAGCAAGATTCGCCACCGCGCTTTTATTTATCCGAAAGGAAAGGAAAAAGAGTGAACAAAACCTAAAGAGTTCTAAAATAAGAACAAACAGATAATGGGTAAGGGGGTTGGTTACGCTAAGGGAAGGTGTTAGCACCCAAAACATCTATAGTACTATATAGAAACCCTTTGAAATATCTATGCTTTTTGGTTTGAAAAGGTTTGTTTGAAAGGAGATTGGGGGAGATGAGAAGAGAATTATTTTTTAAGATTTTTGTGTTGGAGAGACTTATCGCCTCATGTCTATGTACCCATAAAGTGCACTATAGGATCAAAACCTCATAATTCGTGGTACAAATAACAAAAATAGTTTATTTTGATTGATTTTAAATGTAAAGACAAGTCATCATTTAAGGAGAAAACTACGACTAGTCGCCCACAAGTATAAGACAACATTTTCATCACCTAAAGATGGAGGATTTTGCTTGGATTAAAAATCAGCAAGTCTATCTCTCAACATCTAAGTGGAAAATGTCAACATCTTAAATATTGTGGGGGAATATGTGAATTACATCTCAACTATGAAAATGGCTCATGTCTAAATTTTATGAAAAGTTTTAAAAGAAAAAGTGCATAAAAGCACAAAAAGTTTGGATGAGTTTTTGTATTTTTTATGTCTTTTGAAATTAGTCAAAGTATGATTAAGATTGATTGACATTTATTAAAGAAAACAAAGTTTGAAAATCACTTGACTAAAGTCAAGGTTTTTTATGAAAGAGATTTAACTTTGCAAATAAGAAGGTTTTGAAAAAGGGAGAATATTTGAAAATTGAAGAAGGGGTGGAGAAGAAGTGAGTACCTTATAAAGCAAAATAGGAGCTAGAGATAAGAAAGATCTAACCAAAAGATAGCAAACTCCATAGCAAGCAAAATAAGAATTCCTTCCACCTTGAGCATAAGCCAATAAGCAAAGCCAAATAAAGGCCAAGATCTCAAATCCGTAATAATCCAAACATAGGGCAGAGTCCTAATTCTAAGTCCAAGGGTGCAAGAATAGTCCAAGAAGTCCAAGGTCTAGGTCCATCCACAAGCATAACCACAAGATTTAAGAGAAACAAGTTTTTTAGAGATTTAATCCTTTATTAATGTTTTTGAACAAAATATGGTCCAAATGGACAAAAGAAAAAAGAGTGGAAGCATAAAAAATAATATGATATGATAATGATAAAAATGAAGCATAATATTAAAGAGATAACGAGTGAGAAGGAAACATAAAAAAAAATTAGTACATCAATATTGTTAGTATAATATACATAATAGTATTATCAATCTTCATGAAGCACAAGTTGTCAAAGTATAGAGAATACTCGACTAATCGTCCATAAGAATGAAAACACGGTCTCATACATTATCATGGGGAGGGCTCCAACTCGGATAAAATCAACGAGTATGCCAACTAACCCCCACGGGTAAAAAAAGATCAAATTATTTCAAACTACGCTACGGAGATTATGAGAATAACATCTCGATTACAAAATTGACTTAGTTCCGATTTAGGGACAATTTAGCACTATGTTAAGCAATCGCAATCGAACTTATGTAGAAGCCACGACTATCTGAGGCCGATCAATAATAATGTTTATACTAATGTATGCTAGAGAGATGATATGTAGATCATCCTCTGAAAGAAATACTACACGAAACAAAAATAGGTAACGACCTCATCTTCATCAAGAACTTGAAACAAGTTCCAATGATATTGAAGATTTTCATTGATCAAAAAAAAAAAGAGAGAAGAGAGGAGAAGGGAAGCCAAATTGAACCATAACATTTAAATCATTCCATCTTAAAGTTCTATCACTCTTCTTGGTGGATTAAAGCACTAAACCTATCATTAATTCAAAGCACCTAAAATGAATAAAATTATCCACTTAAAGATAGATTTGAATCAATGAAGGTTTATCCAACTTCATCAAACACCCAAAGTCCATGGAATTTGAAGAGAAATTTGATCAACAAACATCACAAATCAAGGAAAAACAAAAGGAAATGGAAGAAGGAAGAAAAGGAACCAAAACAATCCCAAAACAGAGCCAAAAGACACATCTTGCACTGTGCAAATTGATTGCATAGTTCCAGACATCACATCCAGGCTAAACTGACAATGCAAATTGATTGCACAGGGGTGCAAATCAATTTGCACATGCTATGACAGCAAAAAACAGTTTGAAAAATGCACAATCCTTGGTCAATCATTTCTCCAAACACCTCATGATCAAGGATGCAATTGAGCACGAAAAATCAAGTAAAATAACAACAAATAACACTAATGAAACATAATTGGCAAGATCTAAAGATCAAGCAACAAGAATCAACCATAGATCAAATTATGGAAGATGGATCAAGCACAACAATGCTTGAACAAGGGTTTACCACTTCAAATCTGAAAATGCTTCAAATCAACTTCAATAACCATACATCAAAGCCTTTATCTACAAAATTTGATGTTGAGAATTTTTTTTGATGGAGGTTTTAGCTCAAAAGTTAGTAAGCTTCAATGAAAAGCTTACTAACTTTTAATGGAAGAAAGAGCTTTGGTGAATTTGGTGGTTGAAGGGAATTGAGAGAAATTTTAGCAAGGTGAATTTGGCTATCAAATCTTGAAGAATGAGTGAAATACATCTCTATTTATAGAGTTTAGGCTTGGGAAATTTGGTGGTTTGGAATCAAAATTAGGCTTGGAATTTGAATTTGGAGCCAAAATTAAGATCAAGTGATGATTAGTGAGGGTGTATGGTGAGAATTAATTACGATGAGGTAGGGGAATTAAAATATGGTGATCTAGAATATTCTCATGATGAAACAAGTGAATTTGGTGCCAAAATGTTGTAGCATTTGAATTTGGCTCATTTTGGCCAAAACAGCCTTGTGCAAATCGATTGCACTGCTGAAAAATCTGAAATCTGGTGCAAATACGAAGGGTGCAATCGATTGGACCATAGTGCAAATCAACTGTACAAATGAAAAACTTGAAAAATGCTTTGTTGGTTGGACTGTTCTGGCTCTGGCTTGATTCTTTTGACTTGTCAAAGAAGACATGGAAATAAACATATGAACCTTAGAACTTCTTGGGTAATAAACAATAAAATCTTGAGAAACTCTTGATCAAATGATTTTGAATTATTTGTAGATCAACTTTGACTTTTTCTGATGAATTTCACTCGAGCTGAAGGAACTGTTGATTGGTGTTCTTGATCCAAACCTCTTCTTGAAAAAGGTAGTAAAGGGAAAACAAACATATTTTTGGCATTTTGATTAGAGTTAGTAAACATAAACAATCAAATAAAAGCAAACAAAGAAAAACACAGGTACTTGGTGATCTTGCTTGTGATGTAGGATGCAAATAATATGTGGGATCTTAGGGGTAAAAATTAGGGTATTACACATGACCCTTTCACTTTCTCAACATAGATTTAAATCTCTCCCAAGCTTTGTTGAGAGATTCGCTTTCTCCTTGCACAAATACCGAAATCGAAGTCTTGGCCTCCATAAATTTAGATTGAGGGAAGAATCATTTAAGAAACTTCTCCTTTAAAAATGTTCCAATCTGTCATCACAAGAGTAGATTGGTCAAGATACCACTCCTTCGCCTTCCCAATTAAGGAATGTGGGAATAGTCTCTTGAATAAAGATTCATCTTTGACTTCCGATGCTCTAGTTGCACCTACTATCTCATAGAACTTCATGAGATGAGTAAACAGATCCTCTTGGTCCATCCCTACAAAGGAATTTGCATATAAAAGAGTTAGGATTCCCGTCTTCATCTCAGAATGCCTTCCGTTGTTGGTATTCCGTGCAAACTGAGCCTTGTGTCTTGAACTGTTAATACACGACGTTGAAGCAGAAGGTGGTGGTGGATTTTCCATGTTTGGCATAACAATGGGTGTAGATAAAGAAGTTTCTTCGTGCTCTCATCTTTCTTTAGCAAGTTGCCTTCTCCGCCTAGTTCTTCTATTGAGCTTCCGAGCGGTTCCTTCAATCTCAAGATCGGAATAAAGTTGGTTCGCAGGTACACTCCTTTGCATAAACAGAATCTGCACACTTAACCAAACAAATTAAACAGCACAAGAAAAATAAATAGGAGCATGAGATCAAAATACAAAGATCTTAAAATCAATAAACTATTACAATGCTTGCAATATCAACAACAATGTTATTTTGTTCGAATCGTAGTTAAAGGGGGTTTTAGTTATCGCCTCCACATGGATTGTTCTAATAGATGATGCTTGCCATTCAATAGTTTATCGTTCTAAGAAAACGGGTTTTTCAAATTTTGTTTCATAAATTGTCACGATTTTTAGTAGCAAAGCTTATAAACTCTAAAGTGTTTGATTAACAAAGTATATCAAAAGCAGTTTTCATTTACCCTAACTTATACGTATTCTTTCAATCTTGCATGTGAAGTCGGATCCAATTAATATAATCGTGTATTCTCTCAATACCGTCTATCTCTAGAGTGACACTGTGAGAAATACCGTATTCATTGCTACACGATATCTCCATATAAAAACCAATATAGTAAGCTTTAAGTTTAATACAAAGCAAATATCAACCATAGACTAATCTCTTTAATCTATAAATTGATAGATGAATATTTTAGGTCAAGTTCCATAAAATCTATGTTTAGAGTTTTACAAAAAAAGAGTGGATCATTAAGAACAAAAATATTCATCATATATTAATCATCACTTGTTCACATACAAGGCCAATCAAAAGAAATACATAAAGCTAAGGTAGACTACCTCTACCTTTGATACAAAGGAAATTAGATACTCATAAGCATGGCAGCTTGCTTTACAAGTAATGAGAGAAGATGAATGAGCATCCCTATTGAAGAATCGATCTCGGATTAGAATTCATTTTCTATTTGCAAAATATCACTCTTTCGTGAAAAAATGCTGAAGAAATGAGTTTCTATGTGAAAATGGGGTTTATGATCCCCAAAAAGTGTGAAAAGTACTTATATAGTACAACTAAAGTCTACCAAGTTCGCCCAGCAAACTCTTTCTTCATCCAACATGAACCACTTTACGGCACATGAAGTGCCTCTGACAGTTAAACCACCCTTGGGAAAATATATGAACTCGCCTAACAAACAATTATTCGCCCTGTGAACTCTTTGCTACAAGTTCACACAACAAACTTATGGCTCTTTACTTATTGCCATCAATGTTTCCTCCTTGTTGGGATCTCGCTGAAACTTCGCACAGCGAACACTCGCTACAAATTCGCCCATCAAACTTATAGTCCTTTTCTTTTTTCCTCTAATTTGAGAGTGGGGCTTCGCTGCTACTTCGCCCAACGAATATTCGATGGCTGCTCGTTGTTGTTCCTCTAACGAACATGCTGAATCTTCACATTTTCTTTGGCAACCATGTCATTTTTCCTTGTGTCTTACTCTTTGATAGATTATGCCTAAATATTCTACAATAGCACACAAATCAAAGCAACCAAAGGCATTTGCAACATATTGAAGAATAGCATGGAAACATGGAATAAATCCATTGAATCATAACATATGAGATGAAAAATGGCAACTATAATGGATCAATTTAAAGCATGTTTGGCATTCAACAAAGACTTGTTTTTGTAACTAATCGTTCTTGAAGATTTGGTTGAGCTTTTCAGGTAGCTTACAAGATCGAGGTTGTTGTCATTGGTGCTGGAAAATTCCAGCGAAATGAAGGAAGTTCTTCTCTCTAAATTACCTTGGTAGTGATTGTGTGGAATAATACAGACAAGGTGGATTTCTTCTCAAATTTTTAGATAGTTCATCACTCAAGAAATAAATGGGATCAAGAGGAAATTGTCACACACAAAGATTGTGAGAAGATTAGTGAAGGTGGAAGATTTAAGAGGTGTGAATCAAGTAAAGATTACGCAGAATAGTTTGACATTACGTTGTATACAAGTCAAGATCTAAATAGGAGATTTACTTTTATCAGCATTGTTGTGGATTAGTGATTGTATAAACTCTTGTAATATTTATCAAAATAAAAAGGAACACAACAAGTTCCAATAGGAAACCATTGAAGATTGGAATAGGCAAAATGCTAAACCATTCTCTCTCTCTCTCTCTCTCTCTCTCTCTCTCTCTCTCTCTCTCTCTCTCTCTCTCTCTCTCTCTCTCTCTCTCTCTCTCTCTCTCTCTCTCTCTCTCTTTCCCCCACACATAAACACACACGCACGCAAACACACACGCACACACACACACACACACACACACACACACACACACACACACACACACACACTTTTGCATTTAATTTTCATATGATATTGCATGCTTAGGTTTTCAATTCTTAGTGTAGTTTATCATTTATTCAGTAGGTAGAGATTTATTGCGCAAGGTCAGGTTTTGTTGGAATTAGTGTCTAATCGAGCTTCAATTGTGATTAAATTTTCAGAAACCGTTGAGGTTAGAATTTATTGATATTGAATTGTTATATAAACACACCTCGTGAAATATACAACTGAATTAATTGATTACCTTTCGTGTATCATCATAAAAACATATTTGGTATTTGTGAATTGGTTAAGTATTAACGTGACCAAGTTCCAACAAAATGATAATCTTCACATTTTTGCTTCAAATCTTCCGTGCGTATTTTGAAAAACCTCTTATAATCCATTTTGAAGAATTTGTCAAATGTCATTTTGCTTTTAAAGGTTCTATTCACCCCCTCTAAACCTTTCTCAGCATCGACGGTGGCTTGAAGTTCTCTAACATTGGAGTAACCAAAATCTTGTATGAAAGAGGTTGGAGGTCTAGGATCTCGTATTCTACATAGAAATATTCATGGTGTTACTCTTAGAGGGTTAGGAGATTCACCTCCAACGCATGGTTGGACCGACACACCTCATCCATAATAACCTGCATCGTTGCTAAGGTTTCCTAGTTGTCGTTGTCGGTTCTACTAGTTGTGGTAGCACCTTATCGTGTAACCATCTCGAACAAGATGATTGAGGTAATTGGGAAACAACATGTGAATGTGACCTACGTTAATTTTATCGAGGTCCCACAGTGGGTGTCAGTTGTACTTGTAAAGTATAATAAGGGGAAACTGGTTTCATATATAGACGCAAGAGACTGTATATATTTCATATATGAAATTAGTGAATCTCTCTCCCAATCTTTGAGGCTGGAATATTAATAGATGACTTCTTAGGTTGGGTCATAAGGAGAAAACAATTTTCCCCTACTTTCTCAATGAGTACATAGGAGTATAGGAATACTGAAGGTGAGACAAGTACACAAAAAGGGGGGGGGGGGGTGAATTGTGTTTTTCGTTTTCTTAGTTTGCATCTGATCAGAGTTCATAATCTAAACTGGTGTTCAAATTCTGGTTAATTCTTAGCAGTAGAATGTTAACAGAAGTAAATAAATAATATTAGAAGAAACAAATATTTATACTGGTTCCTCCCCTAACTGAGAATAGTCCAATCCCCTTGCTTCACAAGAAATTTTCACTATAATCAAAACATGATTACAATCGCTTATGCATTATGCATAAGACTTTTACAATTGCTCAGACCTGAAGTCCAAGACTTCTGCTCAAGCTTCTCACTCGAGACTTCTTGCTCAGGTTCCACGAACCCAAGACCTCCTTGTCAGGCTCTCATCCCAAGACTTATGCTCCAAGTCCCATGAAACGAGCCTCTCTACTTGCACCTCTCAGTTCAAGACTTATTGCTCCAATTCCATGTTCTGATCATTCCTGCTCAATCCCCTCAGGCTCAAGACTTCTGCTCCAGGTTCCATGAAACGAGCCTCTGCTTGCACCCCACTGGTCAAGAGTTACTGCTCCAAGTTTCATGAACCGAGTTATCTTGCTTAAGCCACACTGGCTCTAGACTTTCCTGCTCAATCAATCTACTTGATTAAGACTTTCACTGCTCAAGCACATAGCAAGAGACTTACATGGCTCAAGCATCTTGGCCTGAGAATTCCTTGCTTCTATCCCAATGATACAAGACTTCTGCTTAATCAATCCACTTTTGATTAAGACTTTCATAACTCAAGCACATAGCAAGAAAATCACGTGGCTCACATATCTTGGCTTGAGACTTCCTTGATTATGTCCCAATGATACAAGACTTTTATCTAAACTACTGAACAAACTCAGCATAATAGAGAACAAGGTGTACATGATACAAGTATCAGAGGTATGGGAAATCACCATAACAAAGACCTAAAGCTCTTAAGATTTCTAAGATATTCAACATGTAAGAAATCTTACGGCTTTTACAATTACAACCCACATCAGAAAAATTTGCATATACATTGAGTTTATAATTGTTGATCTTGTTATTCTTTCTTCTGGTTTATCCTTGTTAAAGATTCAGCTTGAACCTTCAGCCATATTTATATCCTTTTCAGAGACTAGCCACCGAAGAGGTAACTTGATCAAGAGTCTTTGTTGTTACTCCATAGTACAAGAGCCGATGAAGATAGATACATCATAAGATATTAACCTAATGTGTAACATTTTTAACCTTTGAGTCTTCAAGAGATTCTGTACTATTAGAGTCGTTGAGAGTAGATATCCACAAAGCATCTCAGCCTTTCTTGAGCCTTGCAATTTGTAGACTCTACCTGAAAATCTGATTTGACAATACATCTTGCTTTCTACAGTACTAACAACTTCTGCTTTATCACCAACTTTGAATGGTACTAGAAGCCAATTTGCATTCACTAAGTGTAGAGGCAATTATGTTGCTTCTTCTGATGCTGAGAACTTCAACTTCAGAGTCCACGCCAGACATCACTTAGCAAGTGTTCTTTAGATTCTGTCACCAGAAGCTAGGCAATTCAGCAACTCTCAAAGTGTGTTTAATGTAGAACTGATTCTGACAATAATATTTAAAAGTACTAGAACCTACACACATGTAACACACATCAAATAAACCATTGTTCTTTCAATACTTTGTTATCATCAAAACCAAGGAAAACATGTCCATGAACAAATTTTTGTTATAACAATCTCCCCATTTTTTTATGATGACAAACAAAAGTATTTAAACGATAATGTTTGAGAAGTTATGATTTTCTTTGCAACATCAGGGTATGAGGTAGGTTAACTCTCCTTGAGTCTAATAGTCCAAAGCAAAGTTCTATAGACATCATACTAGGTACTACTCTCAAGAAAAAGTAATTCAATTTTCTTAGTAACATCAGAGTTTGAGATTTGCAAGCTCCCCCTGAGTCAAACAATTCCATGGTTGAGATTTGTAAGCTCCCACTTAGTTCCATATTTAAGAAAACCAAAAATAATATTTTAAATTCCTTTCGCAACATTAGAATACGAGCTTTGTAAGCTCCTTCTGAGTCTGATAGGCTAAGGCTGAGGTTTGTAAGCTCCTCCTTAGTTCTATGTATAAGAAAAGTCAAAATGTGTCCCCCGGGCAAGATAGCCATAGAAACAAAAATATAAATAACAAAATCACAAATGACCAATATGTACAACTGAATAGGTACTTAATGAGTTCAGTTTCTAATTAAATACTTACCATTATTTCTTCCCCTTTTGTCACATAAAAAAATAAAAAGAGAAGAAGAAAAGAATTACAGTTATAAATACATCACAAATCATCATTACAGGATCAGTTTCCAAGGAATTGAAAAACGATCAAGTAACACAGGGTCATTAAGGATTGTATAGTGCATGCTTATTGGTTATAATAATTTCAAGAATCAAGCAAAGGATTAAATCAGATGTTTGGGTTGCTCAGAAGTCATTATAAAAGTAGTCCAAACCTAGTTCATTTTCATCAACATCCATCAGGTCATGGTGAGAGTCATAAAACTTATGTAGTAACGAAAATTTTTGAGATCTCTACAAGACAAGATGTCTAGAACGTTCAGAAATTAGTTGCTTCTGAATCATCTACCATTGGGCCTATACCCTCTGCAAGACTCACTTTTGAAGAAGCAATGTCAGCAACTCCAACACAACCTACAAAAGTAGGTTCATCATAAGCTGTGATGAAGCCTAGAAGAAAGATAATGAAGAGATCAAAGAAGAGATGACAATTTAACTAGATGTTCTACCATCCAATCCTAGAGGCAGAAGAGGAAGAAGTTTATATGGATGAGCTGGACATAAACTATGCCAATTGTTATCATCATAAGGCTCAGGATGACTTAGATAGGGATCTATACTAAGCATTAGTAGTTCCTTATGAATCAATATTTTGTAATCCTCTGCCTTAATTAATGAAAAAGTACCTTTTTGACCAAATTTTGTTTATTGCATGCAAATACTTTTAATAACTTCCTTTAAATTTACTGAAAAACATTAATGAAGTAAAACTGAAACCAGAAACAACAGTTAAACAAGTCAAGTATAATATTCATAGATGTTAAAGAATCTTTAATAGGTTAGACAGTTAGATAACATTTTCAAGATATATCATTTAATATATTGATAAGACTTAATCAATATTAAAACAACAGATACTTGGAACAATGTGTGTAACACGTCTATATAAGAACTCATAACAAGCTTACTTTCATAATTACTTAATCCTCTAAAACACCAAGATGTACAAATAAAAGAAAATATGGGTTTCAAAGGGAGATTTCAGAAAGACAACCATACTGAATGTAGCAACTCAGGCAAGTGAAAGCAAAATAGTAGCTGAAGGATCTACTAACAGGTAGATGACTTCAGAAGCTCTAACCTTTTCAGCATCCTTTGTGAAAACATACAGAAGAAGAAGATCTTCTGGGTTCAGACGCAGGAATTAACTGAGAATGGAGGCTTTGGAGTTGTCCAAGGAAGAATGGCAATTACTTAGATAATCTAGACATGTCAGATGATCCTAGGGAATACCTTAGGGCCAATCCAACAAACTAGAATGTCTAAATAATTTGTAATCCCTTCCTTCTTATTAATGATCAAAGTTGCAAACATTAATTTCTTACTCCCATTACTTTTAATTCTTTTAACCATAAATACAATCAACAGTTAACTGAACAACAACATGAACAAACTTTGAATTAATAATAAGATAACTTAATATAAGGTTCTAACAATTACAAGGCATAACTATGCATAAATTTAACATCATAAATTTAATAGGTAGCTTCAAATTCGTCTCTCCAGATTTTAGACAAATCAGCTTCTGAACTCAAGATAACTCTTTGCTGAACAAGTAATTATGAAAGAACTCGTCCAAAAGGAATGAAGAAAATCTTTCCCTTGTGAAAGGAAGAAAGAGTATTCTTCAAATAGTCAAACATAACTTGAGGAAGATCAATATGCAAGTCTAAATTAAGAATTAGAAGCAGATCTTTTCAATAAGGTCCACAAGGTCTAAATCCTTATCCTTAGGAAGTAAGTTTGAATTCGGAATCTGATTCCAAACAATAACATCAGGATGAAGATTTGAGACCAATGATGTATTAGATGGATCTACAGAGATACACCAAGTAGGAAGATATTGTTCCCAAACAAGAGTTCATGGGATTTCTCCAATATCCTCATAATTGATCACATTAGAAATTGCTTTAGAGGTTACTGTTATAGAAACACTAGTTACTTTAGAAAGAATAGCACACTCAGAATTCAGCTCAACAATGGAAGCATTAATCCAAAACTCTTTGACAAGATCTAGATAAGTGAAACCACAGAGCATCTCAAAGTATCCATTACATCCTTGTTCACACACGGTCTTTCAGAAGTTAAAGTCTAACTTAAGTAACTCATTAAAATCCACAAACTTTTCATTGATGACTACCAGTTGATTCAAAGAAGAATTAACTATGAAACTCATCTCGAGTTTGGCTTGATCAACATACAACCACAAAGAAAATAAAATAAAAAAAGAACTGAGCAAGATTTCTAAAAGAATAAGAATCTTGTCAGAAGAATGACAAAATGATGTTTCACAAGACATGAGATAGTAACAATAAGTATCTAAAAAGAAAACATCATTATCCAAAGGTTCTTATCCAACAAATTTCTTG
>OZ012741.1:415337070-415442080 GCA_963859935.3 Lathyrus sativus | reverse complement strand
CTGTGACATTATTCAAGTAAAAACATTGTTTCGATTATAGTTAGCAAAGCCCACAAATTTATGTATGCAAAGTTTTATCAAAAGCATCAGGCGTCTTTTGCAAACAAAAACGGTAAAACAAAAACAAAAGTTTTCTGAATAGTATGTTTTATTGATAAATGGCCTGTAAATAGGCAAATTTACAATAGATGCAACTCCTGAAATGAGAAAAGTTGCGTAAGAAAAATATACAAAATGCACAAGATTATATAAAACGTCAGCAATATGGCATGGACAACCACCATAGAACGACTCAAATATGACTCGCGTGACTTCGACGCCTATTCCGATGCTTTGTCTTCTGAAGAGATTGATTTGAACGGATGACTCTCGAGTTTTCCCATAATCCACTATGCTTTAAAGATCAATGCGTAGACCGCAGACATTTGCTTTTCAAATCCATAACTTTTACCTGAACTGCCCTTGCGGGTTTTCGATTCACTGGGATACCCTTTTTTGCCAAAGTCTCCCTTTCAGGTTTTCAACTTTGCGGGTTTACATTTTTTCTTTTTATCCCTAATATTTGCCCGAACCTATCCTTTTATGGTTCGCCGGGATGCCCCATTCTTGCATGGATTTTCTTTTTCTTTCCAGCGGGTCTATTTTAAGCAAAGTATCTTTTGACTGCGTATGCGTTCACAGGGGACGTGAAATCTTCGCCATCCATCATTGAAAGTAGTAAGGCTCCTCCGGAGAAGACTTTCCTTACAAAATATGGACCTTCATAATTGGGAGTCCATTTTCCCCTATGATCGTTCTGTGGTGGGAGAATCTGTTTCAACACCAAATCACCTGCCTAAAAGCTTCGAGGACGCATCTTCTTATCATGGGCTTTCTTCATCCTGCTCTGATACAAACGACCGGACGCAATAGACGCAAACCTCTTCTCATCCATCAAACTAAGTTGATTCAACCTGTTCTTCACCCATTCTGCCACATCCAGTTTGACGTCAGCCAGAACTCTTAGAGAAGGAATCTCGGCCTCTAATGGCAGGACAGCTTCCATACCATATACCAACGAGAAAGGAATTGCCCCAGTTGAAGTAATGCACCAAGGCACGATATCCATGTAGAGCAAAGGACAACATCTCGTTCCAATACTTATAAGTCACAACCATCTTCTATACTATCTTCTTAATGTTCTTGTTGGCTGCTTCCACAGCACCATTCATCTTCGAACGATAGGGAGACAAATTATGATGCTCAATTTTGAAACTCTGGCACAGTTCCTTCATCATCTTGTTATTTAGATTGGAAGCATTATCAGTAATAATCCTTTCAGGTATTCCATATCGACAGACGATGTCCCTTTTGATGAACCGAGCTATAACTTGCTTGGTGACATTGGCATAAGAAGCTGCTTTGACCCATTGGTGAAATAGTCAATGGCTACTAAAATGAAACGATGTCCATTGGATGCAGTTGGCTCGATCTTAATAATCATATCAATGCCCCACATGAAAAACGGCCATGGGGACGATATGACATTCAAAGGACACGGGCGGCACATGAATCTTGTCGGCATATATCTGACATTTGTGGCATTTCTTGGCATACTTGAAGCAATCAGACTCCATAGTTAGCCAATAGTACCCTTCTCTCAACAACTTTCGAGACATGGCATGCCCACCTGCATGTGTTCCAAAGGCACCTTCGTGAACCTCCTCCATAAGCAAATTTGCTTCTTTCTCGTCCACACATCTTAGCAGCACTAAGTCAAAGTTTCTCCGATAGAGTACACCGTCTGGATTCAGATAGAAGTTACCAGATAACCTCCTCAAGGTCTTCTTATCCCGGGCCGATGCCCCAGACAGATATTATTGGTTCTTGAGAAAGTTCTGGATGTCGTAGTACCACGGCTTACCATCAGAAGCTTCTTCTATTGCGAAAATGAATGTCGGCCTATCGAGGCGTGAGATAACGATTCTCGGAGCATCGTTCCAAAAGTTCACTTTGTACATTGAAGACAATGTAGCCAAGGCATCTACCATCTGATTTTCTGCCCTTGGCACATGGTGAAACTCTACTCGGTCAAAGAAAGGTAGCAACCTCCTTGCGTAGTTCATGTAAGGGATCAGATTAGGCTGGCGGCTGTTGTACCCCAAAATTTGCTCAACCTTTTCTTACTTGGTTTATGTTTCATTTGCATTAACATTTGCATATTTATATCATTTGCATATCATGATATCATTCATATAGAAGGGGATCAAGTTGTGATTCTTATCAAGAGGAGCCTAGCCAGAGGTCTTACTCAAGATTGAGAAGTTGTCAAAGTCATCAGGAGGTGGTTTGAGTGCCTAAGGGTTTAGATGTTTGCATAAAGTTTTTCTCCTAACTTGAGGATCAATTGAAGACCATCAGAGGGTTGTGAAGTGTTGAATGTGAGAAGAGGATGTGTATGGAGCTCATAGAATGCCTAGAGGGCCATGGGAGAGCTCTATCAAGTCATTGTGTCAAATGCAAGAGCCACAGTTGAAGTGCAAGCAATTAGGGTTTCATCTGGGCCAATCCTAGGTCAACTGTGCAATTGAAGAGTATCAAAGCCTACTTTTAGGTCATTGTTTAATGCCTAACTTCAAGACCACATAAGTCAAGATACAAGTTTCAAATGGATCTTTGGCCAACATGAAACTTATAGAGCATATCAATACCTTTAATTTGAGTGCTATAAGTCCTCAAGTGGATTTATTGAACTCAAGTTATGACCTAGACAAGTTACAAGTCCTCAGATGCCTCTGAAATTTGTCTGTGAAAATCATCTAACTTCAAATCTATTTTTGACCTAGAAGGATGTTTCACCTGAACTTTTGGCTAACATGAAAGTTGTTCCTCATGATCTTAGCTTTCTAAATTGTACTAGAAGTCTTCCATATGATTTGTAGAACTCAAGTTATGAGGTTTACAAGTAAGGGGTATTTTGGGAAAGTGAGATTATAGGCCATTTTCAATCATATGTCAAAATCTCCAACTTGCACTTGTCAAATGGATTTTTGTTCAACATGAAACTTGTTCAAAATGTGGTTTTTAGGCTAACCAAGAAGTCATGATGGATTGATTGGGCTCATAGAAAGACTTGGTTTGAAATGGTTTGAATAAGGAAGATTTTCAAAGGATTAAAAGGGGGAAAATTCAAATAATTGGTTAAGTGACCAAAACATGTCAAATAAGTGCTCATTTTGATTGTAAATTTCATTTAGACACATTGACATTGGTAGATTTTTGGGCATAGGCCAAGTTTTACAAGTTGCCATATGGTTGCTTCAAATGCAAGTTACATAACCAAACACTTCAACAATGCAATTCAGGCCATTCTACTGTTTCAATTTTGCTCACAAGGTAATTTGCAGTTGATTGGAACCTTCTAGAGCAAGTTATACAGCCTGAACTCGTGACTGCTACATTGCATTTTAAGAGAAAACCAGAATTTGCAAACTACTGAATTGGGCTTCATTCAGGTCCAAAAAGCCCATGAAAACATTCTATATATTCATTGGATTGTTTTCAGATCAATTTTGGAGTCATTTTCGTGCCAGAAGCTGAAGTTGCAGTTGAACATTCAAAAGGAGCAAGTGAAATCGAATTTCCAGTTTGAAGCAAGTGCAAGGCAAATTGAAGGTTGCAGACTCTTCCTAGTGCATCATTGAACGTATCTGGAGAGTTTTGAAGGGAGAATCAAGCTCCAAGTGCATCTGTTACTAGATCTACAACAGGTTAGTAACTTCCAAAATTTCTCACGATTTAGCATGATGTAGTTAGATTTGAACCTGTGGTTAGGATCTAGATGCAATGTAGATCATTTTAGGATCAATTTGGAAGTAATTGGTGATAGTTGATCATGTCATAGCATTTATGTTTTGGATCGAATCTCTTGATTCATGAGGAGTTAAAACAATTGGAGTAGATTAGAGTGATCAGTGAGGCATGAGGATGATTTTTATGGTTTTAGATTTACAATTGTGGATGTTTGATCAAGATGCTATTCTGAACTTTGCTTCGTTTTTTTAACCTATTGAGAGTTAGAACATTTGGATTGGAGATTTGAATTCCTGGTGAAAAACTGAGCAAGATTGATGTATAGATCATGTGATTTGGTTACCTGTACATTGAACCTCGCCGGAGAAGACAACCGGAGTCTTCTCCGGCCACCATGCCTGCTCTCAATCCGGCCAGCCTGATAATTGGAGAAGATGAGTCCAGATCCGTTAGATCATGCTTTGACCAAAGACCAAACACCTCATCCAACGACCATGTTATAATCTGAGGTTTGAATTTTGTGAGTCCAAAACGCAGTAGTTTCACTAAATGCGTTGGCAAGCTGTGGATCCTTGGATGTGTTGACTTGTATGCAGATCCAACGCGCGTGGTTATTTTCAGCATTTTGAATTTCTTTTATTTGATTTTTATTATTTTTCATGCATTTTCTTTATTTTTCAATTTTATTTGATGTATAGATCATGTGATTTGGTTACCTGTACATTGAACCTCGCCGGAGAAGACAACCGGAGTCTTCTCCGGCCACCATGTCTGCTCTCAATCCGGCCAGCCTGATAATTGGAGAAGATGAGTCCAGATCCGTTAGATCATGCTTTGACCAAAGACCAAACACCTCATCCAACGACCATGTTATAATCTGAGGTTTGAATTTTGTGAGTCCAAAACGCAGTAGTTTCACTAAATGCGTTGGCAAGCTGTGGATCCTTGGATGTGTTGACTTGTATGCAGATCCAACGCGCGTGGTTATTTTCAGCATTTTGAATTTCTTTTATTTGATTTTTATTATTTTTCATGCATTTTTCTTATTTTTCAATTTTATTTGATGTATAGATCATGTGATTTGGGTTACCTGTACATTGAACCTCGCCGGAGAAGACAACCGGAGTCTTCTCCGACCACCATGCCTGCTCTCAATCCGGCCAGCCTGATAATTGGAGAAGATGAGTCCAGATCCGTTAGATCATGCTTTGACCAAAGACCAAACACCTCATCCAACGACCATGTTATAATCTGAGGTTTGAATTTTGTGAGTCCAAAACGCAGTAGTTTCACTAAATGCGTTGGCAAGCTGTGGATCCTTGGATGTGTTGACTTGTATGCAGATCCAACGCGCGTGGTTATTTTCAGCATTTTGAATTTCTTTTATTTGATTTTTATTATTTTTAATGCATTATTGATTCTAAAAATCACAATAATTCCATTCTTGATCCAAAAATTATTTTAAAAATACCTCCATGATCTTGAGAGAATTTGTGATTTTCTGGAATCAATAAAATGCATTTTCATGCATTTTTCAATTTTATTTGATTTTTCTTATTTTGTTTAATTCTTTAATTTTTGCATATTTGTTCATCTGTTTTGTTGAATTTTGTTCTCTCAATTGGTCTTGATTCTGGCTGAGATTTTTTAGTATGTTTTAGGATAGATATTCATGATCCCTTAGAATTTTTGTTAGAATTTTAAGACAACTTTAGGTTCTGTTTTAGGTGTTAAGTTTAGAGCCTCCCCAAACTTGTGGATCACCTTGATACCCTTCAACTTAGGAATTGTTTAGATGACTTAGAAGTTGAATTAGGCTTTAATATTTTAACCCTAAATTGTTCAAACATGTACGTTCCCCTAGGAAATTTATTAGAATTTTACAACTTTGTTTTCTATTTTAATTGTATTTTGCAAGTTACTTGTGCTTGTGGTGTTATATCTTGTGTGCCTTTGCTTGTTTGGTCCTGTTGGTGACTTTGGAGCTTGTGGAGCTTGTTTTCCTTTTTGGGAGGTCTTCTGGATTTGGTGTAGCCTGTTGTGGCTTGAAGATTGGAGCTTGAAGTTGAAGTTTTCTTCCTCTTTTAGGAGCTTTTTAGAAACTTATAGGATTAGGGTTTCAGGAAGAGCCATTAGAACTAGTTCTTTTTCTTTCATCAAACATAGAATGCATTGTTTGCTTCTATCCTATCCTATGATGCAAAGTCCTCTTAAGGAAGCTCCATCTCTCCTTTGGAGGGATGAGTGGCATGCCTTAATGAGTAGAACTTTTGAGGATGCACTTTCTTTTCATGTTGGTTCCTGATGAATTCCTTTGGTTTTCATCAGGTTTCCTAGCATTGTAACTTGATCTCAATGATGATTTCTCTTCTTGTGGAGCTTGCTAAAGCTTGAAGATGAAGAATTGAAGAAGCTTGAAGATAGGATCTAGCTTGAAGATGAAGACTCTTTGCTGTCATTTTGCTGTCAATTCAACTTTGTTGATCAGACCTGCTGTTGAAGGTTGAAGTTGCTGTCTGTAGAAACTGTTGTTGCTGCTTGGGCTGCTTCCTCTGTTTTTCTTTTGTTGTATTGTCTATTTGTTTGTGTTGCCTACCTTTAGGTTTGAGGTGGAGGTTGTCTCCCCTTGCCTGTTGTTTTCTTAGGTTCGAGGTTGAGCCGGACTCCCTTGCCTCGCTTGTACTGTTGCATAGCATGCATTTTAACTGTTTACTGCTTGTTTTCTTTTGCTGTTTTCCCCTAGGATCTCTGATTTCCTCTGTGCAAGAGGGAATTATGACAGACATTAGGTTATGGCCCCATGCATGATAGACTGTAGGTAGATTCCCTTTTAACCATAATCTTAGGTTGTCTTTCTCTTCTCATC
The DNA here is from genome assembly GCA_963859935.3 of Lathyrus sativus. Taxonomy (NCBI): domain Eukaryota; kingdom Viridiplantae; phylum Streptophyta; class Magnoliopsida; order Fabales; family Fabaceae; genus Lathyrus; species Lathyrus sativus. Next base: position 415,435,422 of record OZ012741.1, on the reverse strand, counting down.
TCAAAACAATTCAAAAACACAGTAATAAGGTTAATTGAAGTCGTGCGTTACGAGCCTTAAGCTATCTGGGAAAAGGTTGGTGGAGGGTCTCTCTCCAGTAATCTGGATGTTAGTGTGGTACCCTTTGGGTGACATACAAAGCGTTCACTCCTGGGTCATAGTCTCTAGTGCGATGGAGATTGCGAACATCCTAAAAAAACAGTTCTTTCGTAAAAGACTCAAACAAACATTCAAACTTTGTTTTTGTCCTCTTGGACCTTTAATCAGGAAAACCCTTTCTTAAGGAGATAAAAAACTGTCAGACAAGCTTGTGTCTTCCGTAGCCCGAACTACGTTTGCTCTGATCTTTCATGTCGTATGAAAGTACGTAGGCACAAGATGCGATATCTTGGCGAGCAACCTTCCCCCATAACCCGTAGTTAGGCGAACTACGTTGACTCTGATTTCTGGTTCCAGACGGGAATACGTAGGCATAAAGTGCGATAACTTTGCCGAGTCATTTTCTTTTCTTTTTAGACCAGACCTTTAGAGTAGATAGATAAACACACCCTTAGATAGAAAACAAGCGTGGATCCCGTCGAGTACGACGGACGTGAGGGGTGCTAATACCTTCCCCTTGCATAACCGACTCCCGAATCCAGGATTTGGTTGCGATGACCATTCCTTTCCCTCTTTGCGTTAGGTTTTCTCTGAGTGTTTCCATTCCCTCTTTTGGGATAAATAACGCACGTGTTGGCGACTCTTCTGTCATAGCCGGCGCCGATTTTCTCAGTAGCGACAGCTGGCGACTCTGCTGGGGACTCCAACGGTTCCCTATGCGAGTCAATCCTAGCACTTGTTTTCCCGTCTGGGGTTTTGTATGTATTTATCTTTCTGTCTTTACTTTCAGTACTGTATATATTTGTTATTGTGCTATGGGTAGAGGGGTTAGTTTGAGAGATAAGCCGGACCTGGGCTTGAGTGCATATAGACTTAGAAGTAGAGAGTAGTGGATAGCCTGCTTGCTTTGCTCGCACCCAGCTAGCTACGAAATTTACAATCAGACGAGATTCTCTTTGATGGCATCTTGCCTAACCCTTTGGGCTCGACAGGTTGTTGGATTTGAGGGTTGTCGACTCTGGGAACCTATCATTTGGGATTCGGCTAAGTGAGGCCTTTTCAAGGGATGATGATGCCACACCTTCTGGGTATCGTATCGTCGCTCTTAAAAGTCTGTGACGCTGATGACCGCATAGGATACCGTACCTCGTCTGCGAGTTAAGTACATACCTGTGAGGGGGTAGGTAGGTCTTTTTGCAGGAAAACTCTGGCCTCAGAACACCTGGTTTGTCTCTGTCAGTGAGAATTGGTTGTGAGGGTTCTTTTGTGGTTGGTTTGGTTTGAGGAGAAGATCTGATGGTTCTAAAGTGGCAGTACAGCATATCACAGTTCTTCATCATTGCACCTTGATCCCCTGTCGCATATGCATCTGCATTTTCATGTTTGCATTTCATTAACGTAGTATTTATGTTGCAAGTGTGTTTTCCCCCTCAGATTCTAGTGTTCTTCTTGCCAGACATGGAGTCTATGAAGAGAACAGTTGCTTACAGGTTGCCTTCTCCAGATATCAGTTCCTTGTTGCGGTTGGTTGCTCTAGCAGATCAGAGAGTGAGGGCTGAGTTTAGAGAGTCTTATGGGAAACTGCTCAGTTTGTTGTGCAGACCTTATGTGTTTGAGATGACTAGATTGTATACCTTGATACAGTTTTACGAGCCTCAGTTTGAGATGCTTCTTGTTCCCTGATTTTATTTTGGCCCCTACTTTGGAGGAGTATTCTAATATGCTAGGAGTGCCTGTGTTAGACCAGATGCCTTTTACTCACGAGGATGTTGAGCCTGAGTTGGCTAAGCTTGCTGAGATTGTCAGTTTAGATGCTTCTGAGTTCCCCGGAGGTTTGGTCAAGTTGAATGGAGCTTATGGTTTTCATCTTTCTTGCTTGGTTGAGAAGGCTACGCAGTGTGCGAAGGATGGATGTTGGATTGTCTTCAATGCTATTCTGGCTATTTGCATTTATGGGATTTTATTGTTCCCAAACTTGCCTGATTTTGTTGACTCAGATGCTTTCTTTATTCTTGCCTTGAAGAATCTGGTGCCTACTCTCTTGGGTGACGTTTATCATTCTATGTCACTATAAGAATGAGAAGCGTCGGGGAAAGAATGTTTCTTGCTGTGTACCCTCTTCTAATACAGGTGGTTTCAGGGACATCTTCCTAAGACGGGACCTTTTGTTGATACTGCTGGTACTTTAGATTGGTCTTCCAGATTGATGGGATTGTGTGCTAAGAACATTGTTTGGTTTGATCGGAACCTACTCGGAACGAATATTATATATAGTTGCAGTGGCTTTCCGAACGTTCCTTTGATTGGACGGAAAGGTTGTATTAATTTATAACCCTTCCCTGCTTGTGAGACAATTTGGCTATGCTTTAAGGGACTCTCCCGGTTGAAGATGAGATACAGGAATCTCTATATCTTATAGGTTTATTAGATGGAGATGTTTTGGTCAGATTGAGACATGCTTGGGGTAATATTCACAGAAGAGGAAAGACATTGCTTGGCAAGGGTGACAGTCGAGCTTATAATCCTTATCGACTCTGGATCCATGAGAGAGTTAGGACTTCTTTGATGCCATATCCTGCTGTAGAACCTTTGTATCTTCTGGTGGTTGAGGAACCTACTTCAGTAGAGATTGAGAAGTATAACAAGCTGCTGGCTGAAAAGGAAGAATTGCAAAGAGCAAATGAAGAGTTAGAGAAAGAGATCTTCCAGCTTCGGCATGAGAAGAATGAGGCAACCTTCACTTTGAAGAAGCAGACTGAGATGATTAATAGGTTGGGTTCAGATTTGACTGAAGAAACCAGCAGTGAGAGAGAAGGTAGGAGTAGCCTTGAATGGTGTTAGTAGTGTGCTTGCTACTAAGAAAGAGCTTTTGAACAAGGCTTATTCTCGACTTTCCAAATGGGAATTCTTGTGGAATGCCATGCTTACTAGCCGGAAGGAGCGTGAAGATGAGTTGAAGCTTCAGATTTCCCAGTTAGAGGAGCAGCTCAGCGCTAAGGATGCGAAGATTGCTGAAGAGGCATCTCTTAGACGTGACGCTGAATTTAGAGTGAGCAGCAATGGTCAAAGAAACGAGGGGTTATGAATTGAAGGCTGGCTTCAAGAGATGCAGGCTTGATGAGTGTTTTGGCAAGGGAGCCTGTGTAGAGGACGCCAAAAAGCTGAGATCCACTGTTAGGCGACATGCATTACTGATACAGGAACTGCTATCCAGACCAGGTCATCCGGAGACGCTGATGGGGGCTATTGGGAGATGTCCGGGCGTGCGCCATCTGTCCTGATTTATCTTTGCTTTTTCTCTTGTAGTTTGTTATTCGTGATTGTATTTTGACCATCGCCAGGCTTGTTGGAAGAGGTCTTTTCAGTTGTATTCAGTTGTATCTTTGTACTCTGCCTCTTGGCACTTGTTTATGTATGAGGTTTCTGATTCTGCGCTTGCTTACTGGGGACTCCATTGTCGTTATTGCTTCTTCTCCGGAACTAGAATCGGGGGGGAAATTAACCTGTTGCATATTTACATGTGTGCATTTGCATCTTCATATTGCATGGCAGGTACCTTTTTTTTGAGCTCGAATCTTATCTCCTGCGTTTTTGAGCTCGAATCTTATCTCCTGCGTCTTACAGGTTGTTCCAAGATTGACAAACAGAGAACTCACCGGTATGCTACAAGAAGCAACAGTAAGAAGATCATGGATCAGGTACAGTCTGAGATGTAGGAGATCCGAGATAGGTTGGCCCAATTCATGCAGACAATGGAGGCTGTGGCCAAAGGCCAGGAACATCTTCAAACTCTGGTGCAACCGCTGCTGGCGCGAGCGGCTGGTAATACTAAATACAACTCTGTTCATGTTGAGACCCCTCGCAGGGAGGAAGTGATACCAATGCTGGTGAGAATGGTACTGGAAACGGCAACGGCAACGCTGGTAACAGAAATGCTGATAATGTTAATGGGAACCTGGAAACCAATAGGAATGTTGGTATCAATACTGGTTTCGGTGACAATAATCAGGGTCTTGGCTTTGGCAATCGGGATGGCAATGATGGCTTCAATAATCAGGGCTTCGGCAACGGAGGGTTTGGTGATAACAATCAAGGTTATGGTAATAATGGCTACGGCAATGCTGGGTTTGGCAATGTGAATACCAATGATGCTGGGATGGGTCCTTTCAATACTGGCTTTGGGACATCGGCTGCTAACCAAGAGCTTGGCAATCTGAGGTATGACCCCAGGTTTTTCCAAAGTGGTAATGGTCATGGTCGTAATGCTGCTTATGACGGATATGGTAATGAGGGTCCGTACTGGAATAGAGATCGTCAGGAAGATGCCTTTTCTGGGCAAGGCATGGGTTTTGAGGGTCCCACTGATAATGATCGGAGGATTAAAATGCTGGAGGAACAGATAAGAGGTATAGCCAATCAAAATTCTACAGGTTTGGACATGGCTACCATGGGGCTGGTTCCTGGGCTGAGGGTGCCATTGAAGTTCAAAGCTCCCATTTTCGATAAATATAAAGGGGATACATGCCCACGGGTTCATGTGCGTTCATATTACCGGAGGATGTCTGCTTACTCTGATGATGAGAAGATGCTTATGCATTTTTTCCAAGATAGTTTGTCGGGACCATCGCTGGAATGGTACATGGGACTAGAGCCTGCACAGATCGGAAGTTGGAAAGAATTGGCTGATGCTTTCGTTAGACATTACCAATACAACAGTGACCTCGCGCCAAATAGGGTCCAGCTTCAGAGTCTTTCACAGAAGAACGGGAAAGTTTCAAGGAGTATGCCCAGCGTTGGCGTGATCTGGCGGCAAGAGTCCACCCACCTATGGTTGAAAGGGAATTGATTGATATTTTTGTTGGAACATTCTCTGGGATGTATTATGATAAATTGCTCAATTGCTCGATGGGTAGTTTCTCTGACATGATACTCATGGGAGAACGAATTGAAAATGGCATCAAAATTGGTAAGATTCAAGCCGGTGAATCGACCTCAACAGGAGGTGCAAAAAAGGTCTTTGGTGGTAAAAGACAAGGAGACGCCAGCGCAGTGTATGGTGGTCGAGGACGAGGTAGAGGTAGGAATCAGTATATTCAACAACAGGTTGCTAGTGTGACGATCCCTATACCTCAACAACGACAACAACCACAACAACAACAACAGCAGCAACAACAAAGGAAGAATCCTACTCAGAGAAGGATCCAGAATGGGAAGCCAAAAAGGGTATTTGATACACCTCCGTCAACGTATGCAGAACTGCTTCAGACGCTGTTAAGTTTGAATCTGGTTGAGAAGAGAACGTTGGACCCACCCACAGGAGCGCTTCCTTACGGGTATGATACTAGTAAGCAGTGTGAATTTCATTCTGGGGCACCCGGATATGATATCGAGAGTTGTCATGCTTTTAAGCACAAAGTCCAAGATTTGATTGATAGTAAAGTCATTAACTTCAGTTAGGATGGTCCTAACATTGTACAGAAACCAATGCCGAATCATGGAGCGAATGCTATTTTGACAGAAGAAGATTTGGATTTGGTTATGGACGTAAATGATTTGAAGACACCTTTAGGCTATGTTAAAAGCAGATTGTTGAAAGGAGGGGTTTTCCCCGGATGTGATGAGTACTGTTTGGATTGTTGGACCCGACCAGAGGGCTGTATTGATTTGAAGAAGGGTATTCAGGCCATGATTGATGAGGGAACTTTACAATTCGACCGTACTGCTGTTGAGAAACTTGATGAGGTAAGATTTGAAAAGCAGGATGAGGTTTCCACAATTACAATTCCACGAAAGACTATTACGATATCAGCGCCCGTCAAGCGGCCAACTATCACGATAACGAAAGCAGACCCATTCCTTATGAAAGTACGAAATCCATTCCATGGAATTATGGGTTGGAAGCTTTTTGCAACGGGGAAAAGATTAAGGTGGATAGCCAGCCAGCAGGGGCAGTGGGAAATCTTGTTGAAGCAGGAGGCATGACCCGCAATGGTAGAATTTTCACTTCACCTGAAATCGAGGCTGAGAGGATTGCTAAAGGCAAGGCCAAAGTGAATGAAGGAGGACTTTCCTAGTCGAAAGAGAAAGAAACATCGATCAAAGATGCAGAAGAGTTTATGAGGTTGATTCGCAAAAGTGACTATAAGATTGTGGAGCACTTGCAGCAGACGCCCTCTAAAATTTCCATATTATCTTTGTTACTTTGTTCTGAGGCTCATCGGAATGCCTTGTTGAAAATCTTGGACACGTCTTTTGTACCTTAGGAAGTAACTGTTAATCAACTTGAGGGGGTACTGGCGCATGTGAATGTTGGCCACAGCCTGGGATTTACTGATTTTGATTTGACGCCTAGAGGTCGGGACCATAATATGGCTTTGCACATTTCAGTGGAATGCCGAGGCACTATTATGTTGCACGTTCTTGTAGACACCGGATCATCTTTGAATGTGTTGCCGAAGAAGGCTATGATGAAGCTAGATCTCCGAGGAATCATATGCACGCCAAGTGACTTGGTCGTGAGGGCTTTTGATGGGACCAGGAGGTCGGTGTTTGGGTCCATAACATTGTCACTCCAGGTCGGGCCGGAAGTGTTTGACACTGTGTTCTACATCATGGATATACATCCAGCTTACAGTTGTTTACTTGGGCGACCATGGATACATTCTGCAGGGGCTGTGACATCCATGCTACATCAGAAGCTTAAATACATGGTCGGGGATAGTGTTGTTACTATTTGCGGAGAGGAGGACATTCTGGTTAGTCATCTTTCGTCATTCAAGTACGTTGAAGTGGATGGGGAGATCCATGAGACGCCATGCCAAGCCTTTGAAGGGTTGCAGATCAAGACAAGTCTCATGTTCTTAGCAAAGGGCCAGAGGTGGCCATGTCTTCGTACAAAGACGCTCGGGCAGTGGTTCAGGCTGGAGCAACCAAAGGATGGGGCCAAGTCTTGGAAATTCCTGTCAAGATGGACAAGTTTGGGTTAGGGTATCGCCCGACGTCGTCATCTTCCGCATCAGGCGTGCCAAAGTTCAAAGGGCTAGTGGTGATCACTCCAGGTGGAGTCTGTTATGAAACGATTAATGTTGTTTCCGATGCTGAAGACGGAGATAGTGATTGCAATATGGACTCGTGGATCAAGCCCAGCGTGCCAGGACAGAGCCTATGCAACTGGTCTATCCAGGAACTTGTCCAAGTGACTACAAAATAGTAATGATTTGTTTTCTCGTTTATTGTATAATCATGTGTCCTACCCAGGGCATGGTGATTCTGTTTTTAGGGCTACCTGCTTATGTGTGTACTTTGTTTAATCATTAATAAAGGCGTTTTTCTCATGCAAATTTTGTGATCCTTGTTTTTCCTGTTTTTGTTTTAACAATAAAATGGCAATGTGGTTATGTGCTTTGTTTGCATTATTTGAAACATTTAACCATTCTCATTGCAGGATTCATATTTCAGACGACACTGATCACGAACTTCCTATGACTCACTTCGACTTCGAGCACCCGATATTTCAAGCAGAAGAAGAGATTGTTGAGGATAACGACTTATCAGAAGAGATGAATCGACTTTTGAAACAAGAAGAGAGAATCATTCTGCCTCATCAGGAGGAAATTGAAATTATCAACGTGGGGTCCGAAGAGGTTGTCAGGAATATCCGGATAGGGGCTGCGCTGCAAAGTGATATCAAGCAAAGTTTGATCGAGATGCTGCGAGAGTACAGTGATATCTTTGCTTGGTCTTACGAAGACATGCCTGGGTTGGATACTGATATGGTAGTTCACTGTTTGCCATTGCGCGAGGAATGTCCGCCGGTTAAGCAAAAACTCAGAAGAACTCGACCAGATATGGCTGTGAAAATTAAGGAGGAAGTTCAAAAACAATGGGATGCTGGTTTTCTGGCTGTTACAACTTATCCCTCATGGGTCGCTAATATAGTACTTGTACCAAAGAAAGATGGTAAGGTGCGGATGTGCATGGACTATCGAGATTTGAATAGGGCGAGCCCAAAAGACGACTTTCCGCTTCCTCATATTGATGTGTTGGTCGACAACACCGCTCAATTCTCCGTGTTTTCCTTCATGGACGGCTTTTCGGGTTATAATTAGATAAAGATGGCGCTGGAGGATATGGAGAAAACAACTTTTATTACCCCGTGGGGAACGTTCTGCTACAAAGTGATGCCCTTTCGTTTGAAGAACGTCGGGGCAACATATCAGCGAGCTATGACAACGCTCTTTCATGATATGATGCATAAAGAGATCGAAGTCTATGTGACGATATGATTGCCAAATCCCAGACGGAGGAAGAGCATTTGGTCAATCTTCTGAAATTGTTCAAGAGGCTTAGGAAATTCAGGCTGAGGCTAAATCCTAACAAGTGCACCTTCGGGGTGAGATCTGGGAAGCTATTGGGGTTTATTGTGAGCAAAAAAGGAATTGAGGTTGATCCTGCTAAGATAAAAGCAATACAAGAAATGCCAACGCCGAAAACAGAAAAAGAGGTTCGTGGCTTTTTAGGGAGATTGAACTACATTTCCCGGTTCATATCTCATCTAACGGCCACGTGCGAGCCATTATTCAAGTTATTGAAAAAAGATCAGGTTGTGACCTGGAATGAAGATTGTCAAAAGGCGTTTGAAAAAATAAAAGAATATTTGCAGGAACCTCCAATATTGATACCCCCAGTAGTCGGGAGACCATTGATTATGTATTTGACGGTTCTTGAGAAAATTATGGGTTGTGTTCTCGGTCAACATGACGAGACTGGACGTAAAGAGCATGCGATTTACTACCTGAGTAAAAAGTTCACAGATTGTGAGTCCCGTTACTCAATGCTCGAAAAGACGTGTTGTGCGCTAGCCTGGGCTACTAAACGTTTGAGGCAATATATGCTAAATCATACAACCATGTTAATTTCAAAGATGGATCCGATTAAATACGTGTTTGAAAAGCAAGCACTTTCCGGAAGGATTGCCCGATGGCAGATGGTATTGACAGAATATGATATTCAGTATGTTTCTCAAAAGGCTATTAAAGGTAGTGTTCTGTCAGAGTACCTAGCCGAGCAACCAATTGATGATTACCAGCCGATGAGGTTTGATTTTCCTGACGAGGATATCATGTACTTAAAAATGAAGGACTTTGAAGAGTCGTTGCCGGATGAAGGTCCAGAGCTGGGTTCTAAATGGCAATTGATATTTGACGGTGCCGTTAATTCATATGGAAGTGGAATAGGTGCAATCATTACTACTCCCCATGGGTCGCACATCCCATTCACTGCTAGATTGACCTTTCCAGTTACCAACAATGAGGCCGAATATGAAGCGTGCATTATGGGGCTCGAAGAAGCTATTGATCTGATAATTAAAAATCTTGATGTATACGGAGACTCTGCTCTAGTTGTGAATCAGATCAAGGGAGAGTGGGAGACTCGTCAGCCCAATCTAATACCTTATATGAATTATGCAAGAAGGTTGTTGCCTTTCTTTGACAAAGTGGAACTGCACCATGTACCACGAGCAGAAAATCAGATGGCAGACGCTCTCGCGACGTTGTCTTCAATGTATAAGGTTAACTTCTGGAATGAGGCTCCCAGGATAGTTATCTCTCGCCTTGATAGGCCCGCTTTCATATTCGCCATTGAGGAAGCTTCCGATGGCAAACCGTGGTATTATGATATCCAGAATTTCCTGAAGAACCAAGAGTATCCGGCTGGGGCATCCAGTCGTGATCAGAAGACTCTTAGGAGATTGGCTGGCAATTTCTATTTGAATCCAGATGGTGTCTTGTACAAGAGAAACCACGACTTGGTGTTGTTGTAGTGTGTGGACGGGAAAGAGGCTAAGTTTCTCATGGAAGAGATCCACGAGGGTACATTTGGTACACATGCCAACGGACATGCAATGACGAGAAAGTTATTACGAGCAGGGTACTACTGGCTGACAATGGAAACAGATTGTTTCAAATTTGCAAAGAAGTGTCATAAATGCCAGATTTATGCGGACAAGATTCATGTGCCTCCGAGCCCTCTAAACGTTATGTCATCACCTTGGCCTTTTTCCATGTGGGGAATTGATGTGATTAGGAAAATTGAGCCCACGGCATCTAACGGACATCGTTTTATCTTGGTAGCTATTGATTACTTCACCAAATGGGTTGAAGCGGCATCGTATGCTAATGTTACCAAGCAGGTGGTAGCCAGATTTATCAAGAAGGATATTATCTGCAGATACGGAATCCCGGAGCGGATTATCACTGACAACGGTTCAAATTTAAATAACAAGATGATGAAGGAATTGTGCCAGAATTTCAAGATTGAACATCACAACTCTTCTCCTTATCGGCCCAAGATGAATGGCGATGTTGAAGCAGCCAATAAAAACATAAAGAAGATCGTTCAGAAGATGGTTGTGACCTATAAGGACTGGCATAAGATGTTTCCTTTTGCTTTGCACGGTTATCGTACGACGGTACGCACATCAACCGGGGCAACTCCTTTTTCATTAGTATATGGTATGGAGGTTGTCCTACCATTGGAGGTTGAGATTCCTTCTCTGAGGGTTTTGCGTGATGTCCAACTTGATGAGGCAGAATGGGTGAAAGATAGACTGAATCAGCTCAGTTTAATAGACGAGAAGAGACTGGCTTCTCTAGCATATGGTCGGCTGTATCAGAGCCGAATGAAGAAAGCTTATGATAAGAAGGTGTGTCCTCAAAGCTTTCAGACGGGCGATCTTGTGCTAAAAAAGATTCTCCCACCACAATCAGATCATAGGGGCAAGTGGACTCCCAACTATGAAGGTTCATATGTCGTTAGAAAGGTTTTCTCTAGAGGAGCCTTACTGTTGTCCACCATGGATGGTGAGCATTTTACATCCCCTGTGAACTCGGACGCAGTTAAAAAATACTTTGCTTAAAGAGACCCGCTGGACAGAAAAAAGAGAGTCCAGGCAAAAATGGGACATCCCGGCGAACCATAAAAAAGGAATAAAAGGTTCGGGCAAAAGTTAGGGATAAAATTGAAAAAGATGTACACCCGCGAAGTTGAAAACCTGAAAAGGGCGATTTCGGCAAAAAAGGGTATCCCGGTGAATTGAAAACCCGCAAAGGGCGGTTCACGCAAAAGTTAGGGATTTGCAAAAGCAAATGACTGCGGTCCGAGTTTGATACTGTGTTGCCTAGTGGTTTAGGAGTATCTGAGGGTCGATTATCCAAAACAATCTCTTCCGAAGATCGAGTATCGGGAAAGTGTCAGAGTCAAGCGAGTCATAGGAGGATCAGCTCATGGTGTTCGTCTGTACCACGTTGCCGACATGTATACAAATTTTTCTTTGTGCTTCTGTAATACTTGTATTTTGCTTGTGCGTAACTTCCTCTTTTCAGGAGTTGCATTCAATGTACAAAATTTTGCCTATTTACAGGCCCGTTGTCAATAAAGCATGTTATTCAATACTTGATGCTTGTTCTTTACTGTTTTGTTTGTGAAAAACGCCGATGTTTTTGATAAACTTGCATGTACATAAACTTGCTGGCCCTTGCCAATAATTGCTAAAACTTCGAATTGACTGAATGAATGTCACGGATACTAACCGGGATAGATCTTGTTGTGTAGATTTGTTCTGTCTCGTTTGTGTTTTGCAGGGTTCTCACCTTTGAAGCAAACAGTCAGGGAATTTGTCTTTCCCCAGCCAGAGTCCCGTGACCAAATGGTTGTATCACTCCTCAGCAGATGGAAGTCACATCTTATCCCAGAGAGATTTGAGATGGCACTTATCCCTACTGGATGTGGGTTGTCATCCCTAGAAGATTATTCCCCAGGAAAGTTGCCAAGAGAGTATCCTCAGTGGATTTTGATGTGCCCAACAGAAGGTGCATTCCCAGCAATGAGTATGTACGCAATCATTGCCCAGCATGGGTAACTCCCGCAGAATATAACTAAGTCGTCTTTGGTTCAGAAGGATTATCCTGCGCAGGACTGTGTTTCCTTCTCCCCAGCAGGTTGTTTTTTCCTCCGACAGGATGAACATCATCAGCTTAGTTTGTAATTTCAAGCTTGTGAGCCATTCCCCAGCAGGATGGTTATCCCCAGCGGAGTTGGTTGCACCGTTCCAGCATTTATTTTGTTGGAATATGTCTGTGATACCCGGTTATCCCCAGCGGATTTGGTTTTGTCTTCAGCATTTATTTTGCTGAGGCGCCTCTTGGCATATTTGCATATACCAAAATGCGTAGCATTTCCATGCCGTATGGAGCATTACGCCATTGTCAAACATACGCATTTTGAAACATAAGCCAGGTTGGTTACCGCTTTGGTTTCAGGTGTTGTTCTCTATAGAGGAGTGAGATTCTTGCTCAGAAGGATTTCTAGATATTCAAATTCTCAATGTGAGATAGGTGATGATAATGTTCATCCCCTAACAGAGTTGCTTGGTTAAGTTTTTCTTTGTCCCCAGCGGGATTCTTCTCAGGTTGCTTTTACGTCAGCATTAAAAGATTTCATGGCTTAAACTTTTGGAGTTATCACTAGTGATTTCCCCGATGAAATTGTGCCCCACAAAGTTGTTTGGTTAAGTTTCTCATATTCCCCAGCAAAGTATTCTTCAAACGGATCCGTGTTGACGGAAGTGTTACCTGTGATTGACAGAGATTGTTATCCGTGTTGACGGAATTGTTACCTGTGATTGACAGAGATTGTTCTCTGTGTTGACGGGATTGTTACCTGTGATTGACAGAGATTGTTATCCGTGTTGACGAAATTGTACATGTGTTGACGGTGATTGTTATCCGTGTTGACGGGATCGTACCTGTGTTGACAGTGATTGTTATCCGTGTTGACGGGATCGTACCTGTGTTGACAGTGATTGTTATCCGTGTTGACGGAATCGTACCTGTGTTGACAGTGATGGTTACCCGTGCTGACGGTGATTGTTATCCGTGTTGACGGAATTGTACCTGTGTTGACAGTGATTGTTATCCGTGTTGACGGAATTGTTACCCGTGCTGACGGTGATTGTTATTCGTGTTGACGGAATTGTACCTGTGTTGACAGTGATTGTTGCCCGTGTTGACGGAATCGTTACCCATGATTGACGGAGTTGTCCCCAGTGAAGTTGCCAGTGATTATTATCCGTGTTGACAAGGTCGTTACCTGTGATTGACAGAGACTATTATTTGTGTTGACGAATTTAGTCCAATGGTGGACGGAGTTGTACCCATGGTGATGAAGTCTCTCCTCGTGTTGACGAATTTAATCTAGTCTGGACAGAGTTGTTTCTTGCAAAGTAAATTCGATGCCTGTGGCGTCACACAAGGGGTAGATGTTGAAGTCCAAAGTTTTATCAGATGATTGATCAGTTGTTGTCGTAACAACTGGGCTCGGTGTAGTGGATGTTGTTCCTACAAGCAGTTTTCGCAACTTATTTCTGTGGTTGGAAAATTTCCAGGTTTCTTGATATTCAACCGTCTTTTACCTCGATTGTTTGAAGGTCGTTCGCTCTTCACCCAGTCGGGTCCAAGCCGTTTGAATAGGGGCAGCTGTTGTACCCCAAATTTTGCTCAACCTTTTCTTACTTGGTGTCGCTTGCGTGAAAATAAGGTGCCGGCATGACAGAAGAGTCGCCACCTTTCGTTATTTATCCCTCAGAGCGGGAAAGGAAACGATCGGAAAAACCTGACGAAAAAGGGTAAGACAAGGTCGTCGCAACCGTTGTCTGGATTCGGGAGTCGGTTACGCAAGGGGAAGGTATTAGCACCCCTCACGTCCGTCGTACTCGACGGGATCCTCGCTTATTGTGTTTACTTGGACGGGTTGGTTTCATTCTATCTACCTATCAAGGCTGGTTAAAAAGAAAAGAAAAATGACTCGGCAAAGCGTCGCACTTTATGCCTACGTATTCTCATCAGAGAACGAGAAATCAGAGTCAACGTAGTTCGACCTACGACGGGTTATGGGGGAAGGTAGCTCGCCAAGACATCGCCATCTTGTGCCTACGTACTCTCAACAGGCATGAGAGATCAGAGCTCACGTAGTTCGGGAAACTACGGTTTATTTCCTGTCTTTTACGAAAGAAGTGTTTTTTATTGTGTTTGCGATTTCAATCGCACTAGAGACTATGACCTGAGAGTGAATGCATTGCATGTCACCCAAAGGGTACCATACTAAACATCCAGACTGTGGAAAAGAAACTCTCCCACAATCCTTTCTCAGATAGCTTAAGGCTCGTAACGTACGAAAAAAATCATTCATGATTACTGTATCTTAAACTATTTTGAGATGAGAAGAGAACAGGCCCAACTAGGAGGGAGACTATCAAGTCCTACTGTTGTCATGCCATGGATTCATCCTATGGTTGAGGTTTGAACAGGGAGCTCCTAGAAGTTATCATGCATAGGTTTCAACCTAAAGTTCTATCATCAATTCCTTATCAAAGGAAATGAGAGTCCTAAGGGATCATGTCAATGATACACCAAAACAAACAAAGCATCAGCTTAACAGTAAAATACATGCAATGCAAGTGAGGGAGGAAATGTGTGTGGGGCTTCAGCCTCCACAAGCTCATCTCAACCTCAAGCCAGAATGGATAACAGTAATCATACTAAAATATAACAACATGCTATCAAGCAATAACAGTAAACTGCAATCATACAGATAAAATGAAATAAAATGCCATCAGGCCAACAAACCACATGGGCAAGGGAGCTGGGCTCTACCGAATACCCGCAAGCAAAGCCACACAGTAACAGTACAAGCAGAGGGAGCAACTCAACCTCTAGTGCAATCATGCTCCTAGATTCTACCTATTCTAGATATGGACTTATTCTAATGCATCAAACAAGTCAAACAAAACACATCAATACAGAAAAGAAAACAGAAGAAAGCAGATCAACTCCTCTCTCAACCTCAAGCTTCAGCTCTTCCAACAGCAATTCAGTCTTCCGACTCCAATTACTCTTGACAAATATCAATTTGCTTTTCCAGGTCTCAACCCTTCAACATAAGTTTCAACTTATCTTCTCCCTTAAGCTTCAGCTTCTTGATCAGCTTCACCTTTAGGCTTCACTATCAATCATAAGTATCAACTTGGCTCCTTCAGGATCTCCAGGTATCAAAGCAAGTATCAACTTCCTTTGTTCTTCAAGCTTCAGCTCTTTAGAATCAATCTCAATCACTTAGAAGTGTCAACTTCATCCTTCAGTCTTTACCTCATCTTCAGGGGTCTTCAAGTATCAACTTGCTCTTGTTGCTCTTCAAGCTTCAGCTGGAATGGCAATACTCAAGGATTCATCCTCTTCCACACTCTTCAATGAAGTCTTCACCTTCAAACTCAAGCTCAACATCTCTCAAAATAATCAAACCAGAGGAAATCACTTACTGGATAAGCTGGGGATATTGAACTGCTTATCGACCACCAAAGGTGACCTATAAGGGTTCAACATCAAAGGAATGGTTCCCTCAAAAGTTCTACTTCCTAGGTACCTCAGTTATCCCTCCAAAGGAGAGAGGTGTATACCATGGAAGGACTTTGAATCATAGGGAGGAATGGAGGTGACAGATACCATCCATGTTTGAGAAAGAAGTTATCTAAGTCTAAACTCTTCCTAATCCCTAACCCTAAAAACAACAAAAAAAGAAATAAAACCAAGCTCTCAAGCTCCTCAATGCATCTTCAGATCTTCTACTATGCTCCTCAATGCTCCTTAGAACAATACCAAGCTCTCCAAGCCCACAAAGCAAAGCAAACAAAAATACAAGCCCACAAGGGCAACACAAACAATCACCAAATACAAAAATCATCTAAAAATAGTATACTACTATATTAAATCCTAATATAATTTCTAAGGGATCCTACATATCTACCCTTAATACCCATATATGTCCCATAGTCTAATTTGCCCTAAAAAAACCCAAATTTCTAGTGTTATTATGGACCTATGTTGAAGTTTGACCTAATTCTACACAACCTAAAGTCATCTAATCAAAACTAACCTAAAATTCATCACAAAATTATGGAATAAATCCAGGGGGAAGCTAAAGCATACATCTAACTATCCTAAAAAGAATGGACTAAAAATGATAAGGGAGCTACCTAAACAAAATTCTACAAATTCAAGGATCAACATAAAAGAAATAAAATGCAATAAAAGTAGAAAATATACAAAAAATACTAAAAATGCATGAAAGGAAAATATTTTTATTTTATATTTTTCTTGACAAAAATATGAAATGGGAGCAAAAATTCCCATTAAAAAATCATTAATTTTCAATTTAATATGATTTTCCAGAGATCAAAAATAAAATGAAGAAAAAGAAATTAAAATGATAAAGATGTGGTGCAGGAAGTAAACAGATCTAGTTCATTTCACGCTTGGGCCCAGAATGGGGGTTTAAAAAGCATATGCGCTGGGGCCATTTATTAAACAGAAAACAATTAATAAAATGAAAAGAAAAAAGAAAAAGAAGCGGTGCAAATAGAAGACAAATTCAGTGTAAAAATGATTGGGCCTCAATTGGGGGTTCAGATAGCAATTGGATCCACTAAGCCCAGAATTCCTTTTAATGAAACGCGGCGTTTCACGCTAGCTCAGGATTCCCTCCAAAACGAAATTGAACACAGGCCGTTGGATTAGACGAGGGTCAAAGGGTCTTGCTTGCATCTGATGGCTGAGAGGTTATCTTCAACCTCCAGCTAGGGTTTGGCCATGGAAGCTCCAAGAACTGAGTTTCAAACACAAACTTCCACCAACTCGGGCTCCTTCATTTGTTTATCAAAATCAAAAATTTAAAACACAAAATTGCTCAGTTTTTCATGCTGAACACGATCCTAGTCTTGGTTTCCATTGAAAGGATCTCTATCATCAAACCCGATGGTGCACCTCAATATATGATCAATCCTCAACTTCAACCAACCTTAGATTTCTTGGTACTAAAATGATCACCACATTGCCCTAATCAAAACCAGCTATCAAACTTGTATTATCACTCACTATATCATAAGTTCTTGCTCCATAAAGAAATAGTGTCCATAACTGAAACTTCATCAAATGATCCTAGACTCTTCAGAATTCATCACCTAGGTGTCTCTAGCCATTCTACATTAATAATTCAACCTAATCATGCCTAAATAATGATGTGGCAGAGAATTTGCAAACCTGGTTTCTTGGATTGACAGAGGTAGTAGATCTTCAATTCACCACTTGAAACTCTTCAGAAATGATCCTTGGATGATGATACTTCTTCTGTTTGCAAAAAATTGAAGGGAGAAAGCTTGCACTTCAAGATTAGATGATGAGTTGCTTCTTGCAAATCCAATGGCCAAACCTTCAATCTTCCATCAATGGGGCTTCAATTCAGTATGCACACACTCAGAGGGATCTATGGAATGTGTTTGTGAAGAAAAAATGGATGGAAATGAAGAAGAATGAAGAAATTGAACTTGACTTGCAATGGAAGATTCTTGATTTCACTCTCTCTTCTCTGCACCAATTCTCACCAACCTTGCATCTGAGCAAGTTACATATGCTATATAGAGTGGTTTAGAATCATCTAGAACCCTCTAGGATCTTCCAATGAGAAATTGAACTTTTCATGTCATGGTATTTTGAATCCAATTCTCCTTACATGCTATCTCATGCCAAGCTCCTTGTAACCCTTGCAACTGACTTGAAATTCTCCCCATATGAGATTTAGGATGAGTTACAATGCATAACCAATGTGCTTATTGAGTTTTGTTGAGTTTTGCTTTGGTACCTTAATATGCAAGTAAGCCAATTCCAAAGCAGCCCTATGATCCAAGCCTCAAATAAAAATTGTGGCTGAACCATTGTTCTTAGAATGTCATTTGGAGTCAAAATGACCTATTATATGACATGGTTTGGATTTATAGCTTGTGATTTCCAATTTTCAATTTCACCTTAATTAACTTATGCCTCCATTTTAGGCCATTTTTATCACTTTTTGATACAAGCCTTTTCAACACCTCATGACCTCCCTACTAGCCTTAAAACATCATTATAAGCAAGTTTGATGTTGAAGATTTTTCCATTTGAAGCTTGGAACTAGGAGATATGGCCTTATGCTTGAAATGACCTATAACCTCCAAATGACCAAAATGCCCTTGACTTGCCAAAGCCATAAGTTGAGTTCTACAAATCCTATCAAGGACTTATAGTACTCTCTAGAAAGCTAAGAAGATGCTCTACAACATTCATGTTGACCAAGAATCCATAGGAATCATCCTACTAGGGAAAAAGTTGGATGCAAGTTGGGTGACTTTCAAGGACCCAGATTCACATACCTCAGATGACCTGTAATTTGTCAAAGTCACAACTTGAGCTCTACAAATCCTATCAAGGACTTATAGTAATCAAATTAAATCTAAGAACAAGCTCTAAAACATTCATGTTGTGGGGAAGATGAGATGACAATCACATCTTGAGCTAAACTGCCTTGAAGATAGGGATCAAACTAGGGGATTTTACACTGTCAATCCTTAGAAACCCTAGCTTAAAACCTCTCAAACTCCTCAATCATGATGAGTTGGTCTAGGAATCATCCTTATAACACTTCAATGTTTCATTCCATGATCACATGGCTCTTGGATTGGGTCTCAACCTTCTCCAAATCATCAGTTGACCTAGGGTTGACCCAGTCAAACCCTAATTCCACCACTCATGGCTGAGTCTCCTGAATTCTTGTACAATGACCTCTCTAGGCTTCATGATTGCTTTCAAGACATCTCATAAGCTTTCTCAAAGCTTCAAGTCTATCCTCATAGTCCCAGAATCATCTGAGGATCTCCCACAACTCTCAAGTTATGAGACACACAACCTTGGTTTCAACCAATCTCTCTGAGGATCTCTTGAGTTCTCTGACAAAGGTATCAACCTTCAAACACTTGAATAACCTTCTTGGCTAGCTTCAAAGTCTCATACAATTCTTGATGGGTAAATACATGTTGGTCAAATTTTGGGGTGCAACAGCTGCCCCTATTCAAACGGCTTGAACCTGACTGGGTGAGGAGCGAACGGCTCTCAGCCAATCAAGGTGCGAGACGGTTGAATACCGATAAACCCGGAAATTTGCCAACTGCACAAGTACACGGTACTCTGGCGGGAACGAATCTTCGAACACTAAAATAGTAGCTGCACGACAACTAGCTGGAGACATACTGATCTGAACCTTGTCGTCAGTTATCCACATTAAATTCCTCTATCATTGTCATGAGACACCTGACCTCGCCGTCGGGCATTCCTGAAAGCAAAGCGTCTGACATCGCCGTCGGACGACCAAAACACCCAACATCGCCGCTGGAAAACTGAATCACCTGACATCGCCGCCAAAAACAAACATCATCGCCGCTGGAGGACTAAAGACTCTGACATCGCCGTCATAAACAAACATCCAACATCGCCGCTGGGGAACTAAGAATCTGACATCGCCGTCGGAAACAAACATCCAACATCGCCGCAGGGACAACAAAAGAATCTGACATCGCCGTCAACCAAACAAACATCCAACATCGCCGCTGGAGGACTAAAGACTCTGACATCGCCGTCATAAACAAACATCCAACATCGCCGCTGGGGAACTAAGAATCTGACATCGCCGTCGGAAACAAACATCCAACAACGCCGCGGGGACAACAAAAGAATCTGACATCGCTGTCAACCAAACAAACATCCAACATCGCCGCTGGAGGACTAAAGACTCTGACATCGCCGTCATAAACAAACATCCAACATCGCCGCTGGGGAACTAAGAATCTGACATCACCGCCAGAAACAAACATCCAACATCGCCGCTGGAGCAACAAAGCACCTGACATCGCCGCCTGAAACAAACATCCAACATCGTCGCTGGAGCAACAAAGAATCTGACATCGCCGTCGGAAACAAACATCCAACATCGCCGTTGGAGAACAACAAAGAATCTGACATCACCGTCAGAAACAAACATCCAACATCGCCGCTGGAGAACAACAAAGAATCTGACATCTCCGTCAGAAACAAACTATAACTCTGGGAAACACCCGACATCGCCGTCAAGTACTCAACATAATCTGACTTCGCCGTCAACTCTCAACATCGTCTGACCTCGCCGTCAGGGTGAAGAAACTTCATTGGGGAATTGGTCACACGGTAACCGGTAATACATAATCGATCATGCCATCAGGCATTCAAAGAAAACTGTCGGGCATCAGCCGGACTTCAACCATCAGGTTGATCATGCCATCAGGCATTTAAAATCAATCGTCGGGCCTCAGCCGGACTTCATTAGCAAGTCTGGCATAGAATTCTTGGTCAATCATGAGCCAACTGGGAATGTCTAAACCTTTGCCATCAGGCACTCCGCATCAGCTGAGAGAACTGCTTCATTAACACGGTCAGACTTCAATCATGGAGTCTTCAAGGGAGATTTCAACTTCGCCGTTCGAAAACCTACTGGGGAGGACGCTTCGCCGCTGGGGAATCTGGAGAACTATCAAGTAACTCCGCTCCAGGGATCCAGAAATCATTCTGGAGGAATCAACTCTACTGAGGACTTCAAGAATCATCTTGAACAAATGACTCTGTCGGGGACCTTCAAGAATCATCTTGAACCGATAACCAACCTGGAGATTTCAGGAATCATCCTGAGCAAACACTCTGTTGGGGATTTCAGGAATCATCCTGGGCAACCTTTACTGGGGACTCTAAGCATCAGCTTGAGCAACCAACTCTGGAGACTGCGCTGGGGTCTTAAGAATCATCTTAAGCAAACGGCCCTGCTGAGGAATTCAAGAATCATCTTGAACTGAAGACTTCGCTGGGGACCTCAAGAATCATCTTGAGCAAGCGACTTCGTTGGGGGTAATGTCAGGAATCATCATGAGCAATCAATTTTGCGGCGGAACCCCTGCAAAACAAGAACGGTAACAACCTAGATCATGTTTATTATGGATATGCTTCGGCAATGGCGCAATGCTCCACACGGTGGAAATGCTATGCGTTTATGATAAATGCTATGCAATCATGCACAATGATGCGATCCCGTCAGCAAAATAAATGCTGAAGGGAGAATCCTCCTGTCAAGGAGAAAGAACTACTCAGATAGCGGAATCATCCCGCTGAGGAGAACATGGTCACGCCAATATCAATTGGACTCCGCCGGGGACACAACTTCAGTTGACTGCTGCCGGGGAAACAACTTCAGTTGATTGCTGCAGGGGAACGAAGCTCTACGAGAACCTGGACCTGCTGAGGGAAAGCGATGTCAATCGCGAGAATAAACTGCGTGGCCGTCTCGGCTACTTCTCTGGAGATGACAGCTCTGTGGGGAAACAACTTCATCTGTTCAACACTCTACTTAGGAAAAAACCAATCATGGTCTGAGCAACTTCCAAGGATTCGGCTCTCTTGGGTATCTGCAAACTCGGCTGAGGAAGAAGAAATCATTCTGCTTCGCTGGAGAGAGTACAACTCTGATGAGGAATCTCAATTCCGCTGGGGAAGAAGGAATCATCCGACTTCGGGGGAGAGTATGACTCTGATGGGGAATTTCAATTCCGCTGGAGACTTCAGTCTGGCACCATCAGTTGGTGCGTACTTCGGCGTACGAAGAGTTTCCTATGAAACCTGCACTTGTGACCTGGTGCTGAGGGAGATGAACGCATGCTTCGGCGCCTGACTCAGCTGAGGAGATGACGTTCCTTCAGGATGCATCTGATTGGGGAAGAGAATCATCTCTGCCTGGGGAGACATATCAATGCTCACTATCTTGCGTTCGGACTCTGCGGGGAGAGGCGACTGAACTCTGCTGGAGAGAGAGGAATCATCCTGCTTCGGGGATGCGCACGGCGCATTGTCTGGTATATGCTACACCTGTAACAACACAAACAAACAGACAAGATACCCTTCTCAAAGGGACCTATCGAGGTTATTATCTCGTGACAATATCCAAGTATTTAATTGTTTCAACAATCAGTGGCCTAGGCCAGTAAGTTTATGTATGCGCATTTTATCAAAAACATCGGCGTTCTTTTTCGCAAACAAAACAGATAAATGCTAAACAGACAAACAGAATTGCTGAATAGTATGCATTTTATTGATAATGAACCCCTGAATGGGTAAAAATGTTTTACAACAGAGGTAAGCTCCTGGAATGAGGAAGCCGCGCAAAACTAAAACATAAATATACATCAGTATATACAAATGTCGACAACGAGGCGTAGACGAACACCATGAGTTGATCCTTCTATGACCCACTCGACTTCGATACTTCTCCGACGCTTCAGCTTCGGAAGAGATTGATTCAGATAAACGGCCCTCAGGTCCTCCAAACCACTAAACAATGAAAGTCCACACGCGGAACGCGGTCATTTGCTTTTTCAAATCCCTAACTTTTGCGTGAACCGCCCTTTGCGGGTTTTCAGTTCACCGGGATACCCTTTTTTGCCGAAGCCGCCCAGTGTAGGTTTTCGACTTCGCGGGTGTACCTTTTTTCAATTTATATCCCTAATTTTTGCCCGAACCTTTTTATTCTGTTTTTGGTTCGCCAGGATGCCCCTTTTTTGCCTGGACTCTCTTTTTTTTGTCCAGCGGGTCGCTTTCAAGCAAAGTATTTTTTAACTGCGCCCGCGTTCACCGGGGATGCAAAATCTTCACCATCCATCGTGGATAACAACAAAGCTCCTCCCGAGAAGACCTTGCTGACGATGTACGGACCTTCGTAATTGGGAGTCCACTTGCCCCGGTGATCGGAGTGTGGAGAAAGAATCTTCTTCAGGACGAGATCACCCGTCTGAAAGCTTCTAGGACGCACCTTCTTATCATAAGCTTTCTTCATTCGGCTTTGGTACAGACGACCAAACGCAATCGATGCTAACCTCTTCTCGTCCATCAGGCTGAGTTGGTTCAGTCGGTTCGTAATCCATTCTGCCTCGTCGAGTTTCACATCAACCAAAACTCGCAAAGAAGGAATCTCCACTTCTAACGGTAGGACTGCTTCCATACCGTACACCAAGGAGAAAGAAGTTGCCCCAGTTGAAGTACGTACCGTTGTACGATAACCGTGCAGTGCGAATGGCAACATCTCGTGCCAGTCTTTGTATGTCACAACCATCTTCTGAACAATCTTCTTTATGTTCTTGTTGGCTGCTTCAACGGTGCCATTCATCTTCGGCCGGTAAGGAGATGAGTTGTGGTGTTCAATCTTGAAACTCTGGCACAGCTCCTTCATCATCTTGTTATTCAGATTCGAACCATTATCAGTAATGATCCGCTCGGGAATTCCGTAACGACAGATGATGTCCCTCTTTATGAATTTATCCACCACCTGCTTGGTCACATTAGCATACGAGGCTGCCTCCACCCACTTAGTGAAGTAGTCGATAGCTACTAGAATGAAACGATGACCGTTAGATGCAGTGGGCTCGATCTTGCCTATCATGTCGATGCCCCACATGGAGAACGGCCACGGGGAGGACATGACATTCAACGGGCACGGCGGTACATGAACTTTATCAGCATAAATCTGGCATTTATGACACCTCTTCGCGAATTTGAAGCAATCAGACTCCATCGTCAGCCAGTAGTATCCTGCTCTCAGGATCTTTCTCGTCATAGCATGCCCGCCGGCGTGCGTACCAAATGTGCCTTCATGGACTTCTTCCATGAGCATACTCGCCTCTTTCTCATCTACACATCTGAGTAGCACGAGATCGTGGTTTCTCTTATACAACACTCCATCAGGATTGAGATAAAAATTGCCAGACAGCCTCCTCAGAGTCTTCTTATCCTAGGTTGACGCACCCGCAGGATACTCCTTAGTCATAAGGAAAGTCTGGATGTCATGGAACCAGGGCTTGCCGTCGGCGGCTTCCTCGATTGCAAAGACAAATGCCAGTCTATCAAGGCGGGATAGTACAATTCTTGGAGCCTCATTCCAAAAATTGACTTTATACATTGAAGCCAACGTGGCTAAGGCATCAGCCATCTGATTTTCTGCTCTGGGCACATGATGGAGTTCCACTCGATCGAAGAACGGAAGTAGCCTTCTGGCATAATTCATGTACGGCACCAAATTTGATTGACGAGTCTCCCACTCCCCTTTAATTTGGTTGATCACAAGCGCTGAGTCACCATATACGTCTAGGTTCTTGATTCTCAAATCAATTGCCTCTTCTAGACCCATGATGCATGCTTCGTACTCCGCCTCATTGTTGGTGACTGGAAACGTTAGTCTCGTAGTAAACGGGATGTGGGATCCGTGGGGAGTCGTGATGATCGCCCCGATGCCACTTCCATAGGAATTAACCGCCCCATCGAATATCAACTTCCACTGGGATTTCCTATCTGTCCCCTCGTCGGGCAACGGCTCATCGCAATCCTTCGCTTTGAGAAACACAATATCCTCGTCAGGGAATTCAAACTTCATCGGCTGGTAGTCCTCGATCGACTGTTCGGCAAGGTAATCAGACAATACACTTCCCTTGATGGCCTTCTGGGAAACGTACTGGATATCATATTCCGTTAACACCATTTGCCATCTGGCAATCCTGCCCGAAAGAGCCTGCTTCTCGAAGACGTACTTGATCGGATCCATCTTCGAAATTAGCATGGTGGTGTGATTGAGCATGTACTGTCGTAAACGTTTGGCAGCCCAGGATAGTGCACAACACGTCTTCTCCAGCATCGAGTATCGAGATTCACAGTCAATGAACTTTTTGCTCAAGTAGTAAATGGCATGCTCCTTTCTACCTGTCTCGTCGTGCTGACCGAGAACGCACCCCATACTATTCTCAAGAACTGTCAAGTACATGATTAATGGTCGTCCAGCCACTGGGGGTATCAAGATTGGAGGTTCTTGAAGATACTGCTTTATCTTGTCGAATGCCTTCTGGCAATCTTCATTCCAGGTAATCGCCTGATCTTTCTTTAAAAGCTTGAACATCGGTTCACAAGTGGCCGTGAGCTGAGAGATAAACCTAGCAATGTAGTTTATTCGGCCCAAGAAACCACGAACTTTTTTTTCTGTTTTCGGCGCTGGCATTTCTTGAATGGCTTTTATTTTCGCAGGATCAACCTTGATGCCTCGTTCACTCACGATAAACCCCAGTAACTTTCCGGACCGCACTCCGAAAGTGCATTTGTTAGGATTCAGCCTCAACCTGAACTTCCTAAGCCTCTCAAAAAGCTTCAATAAGTTGACCAGATGCTCTTCCTCCGTTTGGGACTTCGCAATCATGTCATCAACATAGACCTCGATCTCATGATGAATCATGTCATGAAACAAAGTTACCATTGCTCGTTGGTAAGTGGCCCCTGTGTTCTTCAGACCGAAGGGCATTACCTTGTAGCAAAATGTTCCCCATGGAGTGATAAACGTCGTTTTCTCCATGTCCTCCGGCGCCATCTTGATCTGGTTGTAGCCGGAGAAGCCATCCATGAACGAAAACACGGAGAACTGGGCTGTATTGTCGACCAACACATCGATATGAGGCAACGGGAAATCATCTTTAGGGCTCGCCCTATTCAAATCCCGATAATCAACGCACATGCATACCTTACTGTCCTTCTTCGGTACAGGCACTATGTTGGTGACCCACGGAGGGTAAGTGGTGACCGCTAAGAAGCCAGCATCAAGCTGTTTCTGCACTTCTTCTTTGATCTTAACGGCCATGTCTGGTCTCGTCCTCCTAAGCTTCTGCTTGACGGGAGGGCAATCTTCTCGCAGCGGCAAGTGGTGGACCACGATGTCCGTGTCAAGTCCGGGCATATCTTCGTATGACCAAGAAAAGACGTCACTATACTCTCTTAGCATCTCGACCAATCTCTGCTTGACATCACTCTGCAGCGCAGCCCCTACCCTGACATTTCTGACGAGCTCTTCAGAACCCAGATTTACGATCTCGATCTCCTCCTCATGAGGCAGAATAACCTTTTCCTCTTGTTTCAACAAGCGGGCCAACTCTTCAGGAAGGTCTTCGTCTTCATCAATCTCTTCTTCGGCTTGATAGATCGGGCAATCGAAGTCGAAGTGAGCCGTAGAAGGTACAGAGTCGATGTCATCTGTTATGTGGATCCTGCAATAACAAGGGTTAAGTTTAAAACAGGAATATGCAGGTTAGCACAAACCCCATTGCCATTTTACTGTTTTTCGAAACAAATATAAAACAGGAATAACAGAGAACACAATATTTGAATACGAAGAAAACGCCTTTGATTTATTAACAAAATGCATGTACATAATCCAACAAGGCCCTGACAATAAAACCGCTATGCCCCAGGTAGGACATAGGGTTGTACAATGATTGGAAAAAAGTAAATCATTACTCTTCACTTGTCATCGGGATGATATCCTTGATGGTCCAATTGTTGAGGCCCTCGCCCGGCTTGCTTGGCTGAATCCAAGAGTCGAGGTCACAATCGCTATCCCCGATGTCTTCAGACGCCGCGTTGATGCTTTCGAAAATCACTCTGCCACTGGTAAATAGGATCGGCCCCTTACCCCGTGATGCGCTGCTAGACGAAGAAGAAGAAGCTTCAGCTCCAGGAGAATACCCCAACCCGAACTTATCCTGCTTGTTTGGTATCTCCAAAATATGCCCCCAGCCTGGGGTAGATCCAGCTTGGACGACGGCCCGAGCTTCTTGAACGAGGAGAGATTCATCTCTAGCTTTTCTGTGACTACAGGAGCTACCTCCTTCACTTTGACAGCCTCGAACGCTTGACAAAGAGTTTCATGGATTTCGCCATCCATTTCAACATACTTAAAGGATGACAAATGGCTCACCATTATGTCCTCCTCGCCGCACACGGTTACTATGCTTCCCCCGACAGCATATTTGAGCTTTTGGTGCAATGTGGAGGTCACGGCACCCGCAACATGGATCCATGGCCGGCCCAAGAGGCAACTGTAGGCAGGCATGATGTCCATAATATAAAAGACTGTGTCGAACGTTTCCGGACCGACTTGGACCGGCAGGGTCACTTCCCCGAAAACGTGGCGTTTAGTCCCGTCGAATGCTTTCACCACCAGATCACTGGGTGTGCAGATCACTCCACGAGTATCCAACTTCATTAAGGCCTTCTTCGGAAGCACATTAAGCGACGAACCCGTGTCCACCAGCACGTGCGACATGATCGTTCCCCTACACTCTATCGAGATGTGCAGGGCGCTGTTGTGATTCCTTCCTTTTGGCGTCAGCTCTAAATCTGTGAACCCTAGCCCATTGCCAGCATTAACGTGGGTTACCACCTCTTCTAGCTGGTTCACCGATATCTCTTGTGGTACGTAGGCAGCGTTCAATACCTTCAACAACGCATTGCGGTGTGCTTCAGAACACAGCAACAAGTTGAGAATAGAAATCTTTGAAGGCGTCTGATGGAGATGGTCTACAATCTTGTAGTCGCTCTTTTTGATCAACCGCATAAACTCCTCGGCGTCTTTGACAAGCAAATCCTTCTCTATCCCACACGGGACCTCTTCGACGACTTTGCTTTTACCCTTATCGGCTGCATCAGCTCTGACCGCTTTCTCTGCCACGACCTCCGGCGGTGCAAATACTCTTTCGCTGCGAGTAATACCACTGATTCCTGCAAGATTATCCACAGTCGACCCATACCGCTCTAGCTCCAACCTCTGTCAGTTGCAATAGACTTCAGCCCCATAATGCCACGGAACGACGTTAGTGATCTCGAAGGGTATCGGCCCAGCTTTGGTAATAGTGATTGTAGGCGGTCTGGGTGCAGAAATGGTCATCGGCCGGCGAGGGATGGTGATGGTGGCGACTTCATCGGCCTGCTTCAACACTACCTCTCCTGATACACTTTTATCCCTCCGGCTAAACTGCAGAATTCCCTCAGTCATCAGACTTTGGATTCCTTCAACCAACTGCTCACATCCATCAGAATGTGTAGCACAGTCCATGCATAACTCTCCGCACCCTGGAAAGAACCCTCTTTTCAACAACTTAGCTTTGACGAAGCTAAGCGGCGTCTTTAGGTCTCTGACATCAGTCAACAGATTTGCGCTCTCTTCTTCGATAATGGCGTTTACTCCGCCTCCCCTATGATTCGGCATAGGATTCTTCGTGACATTGGGCATATTATCGGAGAAGTTGATGATCTTGGCATCTACCAGGTCCTGTACCTTGTGCTTAAAGGCTTTGCAGTTCTCGATTGTGTGGCCTGGTGCCCCTGAGTGGAAATCGCAAGTGGCATTTGCGTCGTACCCTGGTGGAGGTGCCCCTGTCAAGGGAGCCATCGTCCTCTTCTGAACCAACTGAAGCTGAAGCAAAGTCTGCAAGAGTTGCGCGTACGACATGGGCGGTGCTTCGAGGTGACGGTTTGCCAAAGATGCCCGATTCTGGTATTTTCTATATCCCTGTTGGTTCGGTTGTTGCTGCTGCTGCTGCGGAGCTGCTGGGATATTTATACTGGCTATCTGCTGCTGAGGGCCTTTGCCCTTTCTTCGAGCGTTGGTCACAGCGCTCGTTTCTCCTTCTCGTCGTTTGCCAGCATAAGGTTTCTTTCCTCCTCCTCCAGCTGAGAATGATTCACCTTGAATTTTCCCGATCTTGATTCCATTCTCGACGTGCTTGCCCATGATAATGAGAGCTGAAAATGTCCCAAACATACCGCTGACTAACTTTTCATAGTAAACCCCTGGGAGGGTGGCTACAAACATCTGCACGAGCTCGCGTTCAACCATCGGCGGCTGAACCCTGGCTGCCAACTCACGCCACCGCTGGGCGTACTCCTTAAATCCTTCATTATTCCTCTGCGACAGGTTCTGCAACTGGACTCGGTTCGGGGCCAAGTCGCTGTTGTACTGGTAATGGTGGACAAACGCTTCAGCGAGATCCTTCCATGTGCGCACACTAGTGGTCTCCAGGCCCATGTACCACTCGAGGGATGGCCCGAAAAGACTGTCTTGGAAGAAGTGCATCAGCAACTTCTCGTCTTCTGAATAGGCAGACATCTTCCTGTAGTACGATCTCAGGTGGACACGAGGGCAAGTGGTGCCCTTATATTTCTCAAAGTCAGGCACCCTGAACTTAGGAGGTACCTTGAAATCAGCAATTAACCCCAGCTTGGACATATCAACGCCCAAAGTATTCTGATTCTCAATATCTCTCATTTTATCCTCAAGTGCTTTGAATCTGAGCCGCGCTTCAGCATTCAGCTCCCCTTCAGCACCTCTTTGAGAGAACACATCATCCTGATGATCCTCAAGCCATGGTTGAGGCACCAACAGATTCCCGACGCCTGCATTGCCGTTGCCCGGCCCGATGTTGACATTAGCTCCCAGACTCCCATTGCCGACGCCCGTCGTATTGAGTCCGATATTGGCCATCACATTGCCATTAGCACTGCCATTGCCCCCAGCCACGGGGACATCATTCTGCGGAGTATCAACTGGTGGAGGAGTAGGCACAGCCCCTCCATGGAGTATGCCGTTGCTATCAACCCTGGAGATCAAAGGCTAAACCAAAGTTCTGAGCTGGTCCTGACCATTGGCGACCACTTGCATGAGTTCCATGAAGCGATCCATCCTCTCGCAGAGCTCCTGAACATCTGTTTGCACTTGATCCATGATCCTGGTCTGATTAGCTCTAGTCGGATAACGGTGAGTTAGTCTCTGATCAATCCTGGAACCAACGGAAACAGCTTGGGACCTGTAAACCTGAAAAACCTGTAAACACTAAAGGGTTAGGAAAAACAACAAAATGCTAGCCATGCAAATGCTTCATGCAGATGCATGCGTGTGTCTGTGTGTTTAGGAGATCTCCCCCGATCCTAGTGCCTGAGTGCCAGTGCTGATAATAATAAGAAGAAGAAGTCTGAGCCTAATCATGGAAACACCAGTCTCATATATAAAGAAAGCCTATCAAGGCAGTACATAGCATCAGCGAGTACAAGATGAATCAACAGCGTGACCTCAGCCAACAGGCCTGGTGATGGTCAGCATACAACAACGATCAAAACAAAAGGAATACAAATAGTCAAGTACGGCCACGGGCGTGATACTCTTCTAACAACTCCTTCGTCTCTGGATGATCTGGCAGAGTGAGCAACCCCTCGACGAGCAACTCCCTTTGCACAATGGTATACTGAAGTCCTTCGACCGAACCTTCCCATGCTCCTTCACCGAAGCAATCTTCTAACTTCCGCTTTTTGGACTCAAACGTCAGCTTGCGCTCCTTCAGGTTAGCGAGAGCTTTGTTGAGTTGGCCTTCGACGGCGTATCTGCGGGCGGTTTCTTCATCAAACCTCTTTTCGTTGTCCTTCACCTGGGCTTCCAGCTTGGAGATCTGCAGCATCAGCTTATCCTCCCGCTCTTTCCTGGTGGCCAGGGAAGCCTTCCAGTGTTGGTTGAACTTGGATATCCTCCGATATGCCTCGTCCAAGTGCTGCTTCTTCGTAGCCAGTACGTCGTTGACAGCTTTGAAGTCTCGACCCATGCGTTCACGCTCAGCTATCTGCTTAGTCAGGTTTGTACCTAGCTGGTTCACCAACTCTGTCTGCCTTTTGAAAGAATGAACGGCTTCGTTCCTCTCGCTTCGGAGCTGAGCTAATTCCTTCTCCAGTTCTTCGTTCGCCCGCTTCAATTCATCCCGCTCAGCTATTACCTGGTTATGCTGATGAATGGGCACAGTAGTAGGCTCTTCGACCATTGGAGGGCTTTCTGGCTTGGCCTGAGGAAACGGCATCCCTATAGCAGCGGCTCTGGCTCTGATCCAAGTCAAATACGGAGGGTAGGCTTGATTGTTGCTTTTTCCCAGCAAAGGCTTTCCTCGCTTACTGATACCATTCCACGCACGCTGAAGCTTGGACAGCAGATCCCCCTCTAGAGTACTAGTGAGGTACAGAGATTCCTATACCTCTTCATCCTTCGGCGGAGTTCTCAAAGCATACGCGAACTGTCGAACCAACAACGACGGATTGTAGTTTATACAGCCCTTCCTACCTATCAAAGGCACATTTGGAAACCCGCTGCAACTGAAGATCACCTCATTACCCAACCTATCTCTGTCGAACCAATCAATATCCTCTGCCGATAAGCTCATCAGACGCTCAAGCCACTCAGCTGTGGCTGCAGACAAGACAAAAGGACCCCTCTTGGGCAGATGACTTTCAAGCCATTTGTGAAGCAAGGGTACGCAGCACGAGACATTCTTCCCCCTCCTGTTCTCGTTTTTGTAGTGGACTGAATGATAGACATTTCCTATCAAGGTAGGGACTGGATTCCCTGAAGCGAAGATGTGAAATGCATCAAAGTCTACAAAATCGGGCATGTTGGGGAACAGAATGATGTCGTATATGCATAGAGCGAGGATGGCATTGAACGCGACCCAACATCCGTCCTTGGCACACTGCTGAGCTTTACCTACCAGAAACTGCAATGAAAACCCAGGAACCTTGTTCCAACTAGTTAATACTAACTCGGAGGCGTCCAAATGCAGTGAAGGAGCTAAACCAGCCAGATCAGGCTCAGCATCCATGTGAACAAAAGGCATCTGCCTCTTGATAGGCACACCTAGCAAATCAGCATACTCTTCCAGCGTAGGCGCGAGAACAAAATCCTGGAACGTGAAACATCTCAGCGGAGGGTCGTAGAACTGCAGCAGAGCATGCAAACCATTCAACTCGAACACAAAAGGCTTATGAACCAAACTGAGCAACCTCCCGTAAGATTTCCTGAACTCATCCTTCACAGAATCACCTGCTAGAGCTATCAAACCAGTCAGCTTAACCACATCAGGGACAGGGAACTTGTAAGCCACGGTCTTCCTCAGAGAGCCCATAACAATACAATAGGAGGCAAGAAATCCTGGATCAGGGAAAACGGTACCTGCAACACAGACACACGTTAATGAAATGAAAATGAATATGCAAACTAATGCAAAATGCAATCATGCAATAATAGATCCGGGCAACTGGTGCTGTGGAGATTCTGTATCAACAAAACCACGACCACTGATAAGAAGAAAACCCCGGTGTAGGACCACAAATCTGATCTGCCAAGAACAACCATCTGATAGGACCATATTCACAGGATCATAATTCTGCTCTGTCAAGAACAAATGTCTGATAATAAGGACCTCTGATGTATGATCGAGAAATATATGTTGATGAGGTCTTCAGACCCCAAATCAAAAATCTGCCCTATCAAGAACAAACATACAGCTGCTGATGAGATCTTCAGACCCCAAATCTGCTCTATCAAGAACAAACAACATCTGCTGATGAGATCTTCAGACCCCAAAAATCTGCTCTATCAAGAACAAACGACATCTGCTGATGAGATCTTCAGACCCCAAAAATCTGCTCTATGAAGAACAAACAACTGATGACAATACTCTGCTCTATCAAGAACAGCCATACACCTGATGATAAGATCCTCTGATCAAAACCTGCTCTATCAAGAACAGACATACACCTGATGATAAGATCCTCTGATCAAAACCTGCTCTATCAAGAACAGACATACACCTGATGATAAGATCCTCTGATCAAAACCTGCTCTATCAAGAACAGACAAATCTGCAACTGAGAAACCCTGGTACCAACAAAACTGATTCACTGTCAAGAAAACCAGGTAGTCTGAAGGTCAAAGTTTCCTGCAATGAACCCAACCCTGCTCACAGGTATGGACCTAAACTGACTCAAGTTCGGCATCCTATGCGTTCATCAGCGTCACAGACTTTCAAGAGGGGTGATGCAATACCCAGAAGGTGTGGCATCACCAGCTCATGAAGCAGCCTCACTCGGCTGAATCACAAATGATCGGTCCCCAGAGTCGACAATCCACCAAACCAGCAACCGTCTCAACCCAAGGGGTTGAAAGAGAAGCCAACCGGATGAACCTCGTCTGAGCGTGGATTTCATGAGACGCTAGTGCCTGCAAAGCAAGCACGCGCCCACTAATTTCCACTCTAAGTCTATAGTGCACTCAAGCCTGGGTCTGGCTTCTCACTCATCAGAACTCCCATCCCACAACAGCACAGATAATCATATTATACTGAATATAAAATGCGGGAAATAAAGTGCGAGAAGTAAAATGCAATAAATAAACGCAACCCAACAAGTAAACATACAAGCGTTAGGATTGACTCTCGTAGGGAACCGTTGGAGTCCCCAGCAGAGTCCCCAGCTGTCGCTTGCGCGAAAATAAGGTGCCGCATGACAGAAGAGTCGCCACCTTTCGTTATTTATCCCTCAGAGCGGGAAGGAAACGATCGGAAAAACCTGACGAAAAAGGGTAAGACAAGGTCGTCACAACCGTTGTCTGGATTCGGGAGTCGGTTACGCAAGGGGAAGGTATTAGCACCCCTCACGTCCGTCGTACTCGACGGGATCCTCGCTTGTTGTGTTTACTTGGACGGGTTGGTTTCATTCTATCTACCTATCAAGGCTGGTTAAAAAGAAAAGAAAAATGACTCGGCAAAGCGTCGCACTTTATGCCTACGTATTCTCATCAGAGAACGAGAAATCAGAGTCAACGTAGTTCGACCTACGACGGGTTATGGGGGAAGGTAGCTCGCCAAGACATCGCCATCTTGTGCCTACGTACTCTCAACAGGCATGAGAGATCAGAGCTCACGTAGTTCGGGAAACTACGGTTTATTTCCTGTCTTTTATGAAAGAAGTGTTTTTTATTGTGTTTGCGATTTCAATCGCACTAGAGACTATGACCTGAGAGTGAATGTGTCGCATGTCACCCAAAGGGTACCATACTAAACATCCAGACTGTGGAAAAGAAACTCTCCCACAATCCTTTCTCAGATAGCTTAAGGCTCGTAACGTACAAAAGAAATCATTCATGATTACTGTATCTTAAACTGTTTTGAGATGAGAAGAGAACAGGCCCAACTAGGAGGGAGACTATCAAGTCCTACTGTTGTCATGCCATGGATTCATCCTATGGTTGAGGTTTGAACAGGGAGCTCCTAGAAGTTATCATGCATAGGTTTCAACCTAAAGTTCTATCATCAATTCCTTATCAAAGGAAATGAGAGTCCTAAGGGATCATGTCAATGATACACCAAAACAAACAAAGCATCAGCTTAACAGTAAAATGCATGCAATGCAAGTGAGGGAGGAAATGTGTGTGGGGCTTCAACCTCCACAAGCTCATCTCAACCTCAAGCCAGAATGGATAACAGTAATCATACTGAAATATAACAACATGCTATCAAGCACTAACAGTAAACTGCAATCATACAGATAAAATGAAATAAAATGCCATCAGGCCAACAAACCACATGGGCAAGGGAGCTGGGCTCTACCGAATACCCGCAAGCAAAGCCACACAATAACAGTACAAGCAGAGGGAGAAACTCAACATCTAGTGCAATCATGCTCCTAGATTCTACCTATTCTAGATATGGACTTATTCTAATGCATCAAACAAGTCAAACAAAACACATCAATACAGAAAAGAAAACAGAAGAAAGCAGATCAACTCCTCTCTCAACCTCAAGCTTCAGCTCTTCCAACAGCAATTCAGTCTTCCGACTCCAATTACTCTTGACAAATATCAATTTGCTTTTCCAGGTCTCAACCCTTCAACATAAGTTTCAACTTATCTTCTCCCTTAAGCTTCAGCTTCTTGATCAGCTCCACCTTCAGGCTTCACTATCAATCATGAGTATCAACTTGGCTCCTTCAGGATCTCCAGGTATCAAAGCAAGTATCAACTTCCTTTGTTCTTCAAGCTTCAGCTCTTTAGAATCAATCTCAATCACTTAGAAGTGTCAACTTCATCCTTCAGTCTTTACCTTATCTTCAGGGGTCTTCAAGTATCAACTTGCTCTTGTTGCTCTTCAAGCTTCAGCTAGAATGGAAATACTCAAGGATTCATCCTCTTCCACACTCTTCAATGAAGTCTTCACCTTCAAACTCAAGCTCAACATCTCTCAAAATAATCAAACCAGAGGAAATCACTTACTGGATAAGCTGGGGATATTGAACTGCTTATTGACCACCAAAGGTGACCTATAAGGGTTCAACATCAAAGGAATGGTTCCCTCAAAAGTTCTACTTCCTAGGTACCTCACTTATCCCTCCAAAGGAGAGAGGTGTATACCATGGAAGGACTTTGAATCATAGGGAGGAATGGAGGTGACAGATACCATCCATGTTTGAGAAAGAAGTTATCTAAGTCTAAACTCTTCCTAATCCCTAACCCTAAAAGCAAAAAAAAAAGAAATAAAACCAAGCTCTCAAGCTCCTCAATGCATCTTCAGATCTTCTACTATGCTCCTCAATGCTCCTTAGAACAATACCAAGCTCTCCAAGCCCACAAAGCAAAGCAAACAAAAATACAAGCCCACAAAGGCAACACAAACAATCACCAAATACAAAAATCATCTAAAAATAGTATACTACTATATTAAATCCTAATATAATTTCTAAGGGATCCTACATATCTACCCTTAATACCCATATATGTCCCATAGTCTAATTTGCCCTAAAAACCCAAATTTCTAGTGTTATTATGGACCTATGTTGAAGTTTGACCTAATTCTACACAACCTAAAGTCATCTAATCAAAACTAACCTAAAATTCATCACAAAATTATGGAATAAATCCAGGGGGAAGCTAAAGCATACATCTAACTATCCTAAAAAGAATGGACTAAAAATGATAAGGGAGCTACCTAAAAAAAATTCTACAAATTCAAGGATCAACATAAAAGAAATAAAATGCAATAAAAGTAGAAAATATACAAAAAATACTAAAAATGCATGAAAGGAAAATATTTTTATTTTATATTTTTCTTGACAAAAATATGAAATGGGAGCAAAAATTCCCATTAAAAAATCATTAATTTTCAATTTAATATGATTTTCCAGAGATCAAAAATAAAATGAAGAAAAAGAAATTAAAATGATAAAGATGTGGTGCAGGAAGTAAACAGATCTAGTTCATTTCACGCTTGGGCCCAGAATGGGGGTTTAAAAAGCATACGCGCTGGGCCCATTTATTAAACAGAAAACAATTAATAAAATGAAAAGAAAAAAGAAAAAGAAGCGGTGCAAATAGAAGAGAAATTCAGTGTAAAAATGATTGGGCCTCAATTGGGGGTTCAGATAGCAATTGGATCCACTAAGCCCATAATTCCTTTTAATGAAACGCGGCGTTTCACGCTAGCTCAGGATTCCCTCCAAAACGAAATTGAACACAGGTCGTTGGATTAGACGAGGGTCAAAGGGTCTTGCTTGCATCTGATGGCTGAGAGGTTATCTTCAACCTCCAGCTAGGGTTTGGCCATGGAAGCTCCAAGAACTGAGTTTCAAACACAAACTTCCACCAACTCGGGCTCCTTCATTTCTTTATCAAAATCAAAAATGTAAAACACAAAATTGCTCAGTTTTTCATGCTGAACACGATCCTAGTCTTGGTTTCCATTGAAAGGATCTCTATCATCAAACCCGATGGTGCACCTCAATATATGATCAATCCTCAACTTCAACCAACCTTAGATTTCTTGGTACTAAAATGATCACCACATTGCCCTAATCAAAACCAGCTATCAAACTTGTATTATCACTCACTATATCCCAAGTTCTTGCTCCATAAAGAAATGGTGTCCATAACTGAAACTTCATCAAATGATCCTAGACTCTTCAGAATTCATCACCTAGGTGTCTCTAGCCATTCTACACTAATAATTCAACCTAATCATGCCTAAATAATGATGTGGCAGAGAATTTGCAAACCTGGTTTCTTGGATTGACAGAGGTAGTAGATCTTCAATTCACCACTTGAAACTCTTCAGAAATGATCCTTGGATGATGATACTTCTTCTGTTTGCAAAAAATTGAAGGGAGAAAGCTTGCACTTCAAGATTCGATGATGAGTTGCTTCTTGCAAATCCAATGGCCAAACCTTCAATCTTCCATCAATGGGGCTTCAATTCAGTATGCACACACTTAGAGGGATCTATGGAATGTGTTTGTGAAGAAAAAATGGATGGAAATGAAGAAGAATGAAGAAATTGAACTTGACTTGCAATGGAAGATTCTTGATTTCAATCTCTCTTCTCTGCACCAATTCTCACCAACCTTGCATCTGAGCAAGTTACATATGCTATATAGAGTGGTTTAGAATCATCTAGAACCCTCTAGGATCTTCCAATGAGAAATTGAACTTTTCATGTCATGGTATTTTGAATCCAATTCTCCTTACATGCTATCTCATGCCAAGCTCCTTGTAACCCTTGCAACTGACTTGAAATTCTCCCCATATGAGATTTAGGATGAGTTACAATGCATAACCAATGTGCTTATTGAGTTTTGTTGAGTTTTGCTTTGGTACCTTAATATGCAGGTAAGCCAATTCCAAAGCAGCCCTATGATCCAAGCCTCAAATCAAAATTGTGGCTGAACCATTGTTCTTAGAATGTCATTTGGAGTCAAAATGGCCTATTATATGACATGGTTTGGATTTATAGCTTGTGATTTCCAATTTTCAATTTCACCTTAATTAACTTATGCCTCCATTTTAGGCCATTTTTATCACTTTTTGATACAAGCCTTTTCAACACCTCATGACCTCCCTACTAGCCTTAAAACATCATTCTAAGCAAGTTTGATGTTGAAGATTTTTCCATTTGAAGCTTGGAACTAGGAGATATGGCCTTATGCTTGAAATGACCTATAACCTCCAAATGACCAAAATGCCCTTGACTTGCCAAAGCCATAAGTTGAGTTCTACAAATCCTATCAAGGACTTCTAGTACTCATTAGAAATCTAAGAAGATGCTCTACAACATTCATTTTGACCAAGAATCCATAGGAATCATCCTACTAGGCCAAAAGTTGGATGTAAGTTGGGTGACTTTCAAGGACCCAGATTCACACACCTCAGATGACCTGTAATTTGTCAAAGTCACAACTTGAGCTCTACAAATCCTATCAAGGACTTCTAGTACTCAAATTAAATCTAAGAACAATATCTACAACATTCATGTTGTGGGGAAGATGAGATGACAATCACATCTTGAGCTAAACTGCCTTGAAGATAGGGATCAAACTAGGGGATTTTACACTGTCAATCCTTAGAAACCCTAGCTTAAAACCTCTCAAACTCCTCAATCATGATGAGTTGGTCTAGGAATCATCCTTATAACACTTAAATGCTTCATTCCATGATCACATGGCTCTTGGATTGGGTCTCAACCTTCTCCAAATCATCAGTTGACCTAGGGTTGACCCAGTCAAACCCTAATTCCACCACTCATGGCTGAGTCTCCTGAATTCTTGTACAATGACCTCTATAGGCTTCATGATGGCTTTCAAGACATCTCATAAGCTTTCTCAAAGCTTCAAGTCTATCCTCATAGTCCCAGAATCATCTGAGGATCTCCCACAACTCTCAAGTTATGAGACACACAACCTTGGTTTCAACCAATCTCTCTGAGGATCTCTTGAGTTCTCTGACAAAGGTATCAACCTTCAAACACTTGAATAACCTTCTTGGATAGCTTCAAATTCTCATACAATTCTTGATGGGTAAATACATGTTGGTCAAATTTTGGGGTGCAACACTTGGTTTATGTTTCATTTGCATTAACATTTGCATAGTTATATCATTTGCATATCATGATATCATTCATATAGAAGGGGATCAAGTGTGATTCTTATCAAGAGGAGCCTAGCCAGAGGTCTTACTCAAGATTGAGAAGTTGTCAAAGTCATCAGGAGGTGGTTTGAGTGCCTAAGGGTTTAGATGTTTGCATGAAGTTTTTCTCCTAACTTGAGGATCAATTGAAGACCATCAGAGGGTTGTGAAGTGTTGAATGTTAGAAGAGGATGTGTATGGAGCTCATAGAATGCCTATAGGGCCATGGGAGAGCTCTATCAAGTCATTGTGTCAAATGCAAGAGCCACAGTTGAAGTGCAAGCAATTAGGGTTTCATCTGAGCCAATCCTAGGTCAACTGTGCAATTGAAGAGTATCAAAGCCTACTTTTAGGTCATGGAGTTCATGAAATTATATGTTAATACATTTGTGGTGTTGTGCCAATATCAAGTCAAGAAGAGTCAAGAGTGTGGGAAGTTGCTAAATTAGGGTTTCAGTGTAAAATCCCCTGTTTAATGCCTAACTTCAAGACCACATAAGTCAAGATACAAGTTTCAAATGGATCTTTGGCCAACATGAAACTTGTAGAGCATATCAATACGTTTAATTTTAGTGCTAGAGGTCCTCAAGTGGATTTATTGAACTCAAGTTATGACCCAGACAAGTTACAAGTCCTCAGATGCCTCTGAAATTTGTCTGTGAAAATCATCTGACTTCAAAGCTATTTTTGACCTAGAAGGAGGTTTCACCTGAACTTTCGGCCAACATGAAAGTGGTTCCTCATGATCTTATCTTTCTAAATTGTACTAGAAGTCTTCCATCTGATTTGTAGAACTCAAGTTATGAGGTTTACAAGTCAGGGGTATTTTGGGAAAGTGAGATTATAGACCATTTTCAATCATAGGTCAAAATCTCCAACTTGCACTTGTCAAATGGATTTTTGTTCAACATGAAACTTGTTCAAAATGTGGTTTTTAGGCTAACCAAGAAGTCATGATGGATTGATTGGGCTCATAGAAAGACTTGGTTTGAAATGGTTTGAATAAGGAAGATTTTCAAAGGATTAAAAGGGGGAAAATTCAAATAATTGGTTAAGTGACCAAAACATGTCAAATAAGTGCTCATTTTGATTGTAAATTTCATTTTAGACACATTGACATTGGTAGATTTTTGGGCATAGGCCAAGTTTTACAAGTTGCCATATGGTTGCTTCAAATGCAAGTTACATAACCAAACACTTCAACAATGCAATTCAGGCCATTCTACTGTTTCAATTTTGCTCACAAGGTAATTTGCAGTTGATTGGAACCTTCTAGAGCAAGTTATACAGCCTGAACTCGTGACTGCTACATTGCATTTTAAGAGAAAACCAGAATTTGCAAACTACTGAATTGGGCTTCATTCAGGTCCAAAAAGCCCATGAAAACATTATATATATTCATTGGATTGATTTCATATCAATTTTGGAGTCATTTTCGTGCCAGAAGCTGAAGTTGCAGTTGAACATTCAAAAGGAGCAAGTGAAATCGAATTTCCGGTTTGAAGCAAGTGCAAGGCAAATTGAAGGTTGCAGACTCTTTCTAGTGCATCATTGAACGTATCTGGAGAGTTTTGAAGGGAGAATCAAGCTCCAAGTGCATCTGTTACTAGATCTACAACAGGTTAGTAACTTTCAAAATTTCTCACGATTTAGCATGATGTAGTTAGATTTGAACCTGTGGTTAGGATCTAGATGCAATGTAGATCGTTTTAGGATCAATTTGGAAGCAATTAGTGATAGTTGATCATGTCATAGCATTTATGTTTTGGATCGAATCTCTTGATTCATGAGGAGTTAAAACAATTGGAGTAGACCAGAGTGATCAGTGAGGCATGAGGATGATTTCTATGGTTTTAGATTTACAATTAAGGATGTTTGATCTGGATGCTATTTCTGAACTTTGCTTCGTTTTTTTAACCTATTGAGAGTTAGAACATTTGGATTGGAGATTTGAATTCCTGGTGAAAAACTGAGCAAGATTGATGTATAGATCATGTGATTTGGTTACCTGTACATTGAACCTCGCCGGAGAAGACAACCAGAGTCTTCTCCGGCCACCATGCATGCTCTCAATCTGGCCAGCCTGATAATTGGAGAAGATGAGTCCAGATCCGTTAGATCATGCTTTGACCAAAGACCAAACACCTCATCCAACGACCATGTTATAATCTGAGGTTTGAATTTTGTGAGTCCAAAACGCAGTAGTTTCACTAAATGTGTTGGCAAGCTGTGGATCCTTGGATGTGTTGACTTGTATGCAGATCCAATGCGCGTGGTTATTTTTAGCATTTTGAATTTCTTTTATTTGATTTTTATTATTTTTAATGCATTATTGATTCTAAAAATCACAATAATTCCATTCTTGATCCAAAAATTATTTTAAAAATACCTCCATGATCTTGAGAGAATTTGTGATTTTCTGGAATCAATAAAATGCATTTTCATGCATTTTTCAATTTTATTTGATTTTTCTTATTTTGTTTAATTCTTTAATTTTTGCATATTTGTTCATCTGTTTTGTTGAATTTTGTTCTCTCAATTGGTGTTGATTCTGGATGAGATTTTTTAGTATGTTTTAGGGTAGATATTCATGATCCCTTAGAATTTTTGTTAGAATTTTAAGACAACTTTAGGTTATGATTTAGGTGTTAAGTTTAGAGCCTCCCCAAACTTGTGGATCACCTTGATACCCTTCAACTTAGGAATTGTTTAGATGACTTAGAAGTTGAATTAGGCTTTAATATTTTAACCCTAAATTGTTCAAACATGTATGTTCCCCTAGGAAATTTATTAGAATTTTACAACTTTGTTTTCTATTTTAATTGTATTTTGCAAGTTACTTATGCTTGTGGTGTTATATCTTGTGTGCCTTTGCTTGTTTGGTCTTGTTGGTGACTTTGGAGCTCGTGGAGCTTGTTTTCCTTTTTGGGAGGTCTTCTGAATTTGGTGTAGCTGATGTGGCTTGAAGATTGGAGCTTGGAGTTGAATTTTTCTTCCTCTTTTAGGAGCTTTTTAGAAGCTTTTAGGATTAGGGTTTCAGGAAGAGCCATTAGAACTAGTTCTTTTTCTTTCATCAAACATAGAATGCATTGTTTGCTTCTATCCTATCCTATGATGCAAAGTCCTTTTAAGGAAGCTCCATCTATCCTTTGGAGGGATGAGTGGCATGCCTTAATTAGTAGAACTTTTGAGGATGCACTTTCTTTTCATGTTGGTTCCTGATGAATTCCTTTGGTTTTCATCAGGTTTCCTAGCATTGTAACTTGATCTCAATGATGATTTCTCTTCTTGTGGAGCTTGCTAAAGCTTGAAGATGAAGAATTGAAGAAGATTGAAGATAGGAGCTAGCTTGAAGATGAAGACTCTTTGCTGTCATTTTGCTGTCAATTCAACTTTGCTGACCAGAGCTGCTGTTGAAGGTTGAAGTTGTTGTCTGTAGAAACTGTTGTTGCTGCTTGGGCTGCTTCCTCTGTTTTTATTTTGTTGTATTGTCTATTTGTTTGTGTTGCCAACCTTTAGGTTTGAGGTGGAGCTTTTCTCCCCTTGCCTGTTGTTTTCTTAGGTTCGAGGTTGAGTCGGACTCCCTTGCCTCGCTTGTACTGTTGCATAGCATGCATTTTACTATTTACTGTTTACTGTTTACTGCTTGTTTTCTTTTGCTGTTTTCCCCTAGGATCTCTGATTTCCTATATGCAAGAGGGGATTATGACAGACATTAGGTTTTGACCCATGCATGATAACTGTAGGTAGATTCCCTTTCAACCATAATCTTAGGTTGTCTTTCTCTTCTCATCTCAAAACAATTCAAAAACACAGTAATAAGGTTAATTGATGTCGTGCGTTACGAGCCTTAAGCTATCTGAGAAAAGGTTGGTGGAGGGTCTCTCTCTAGTAATCTGGATGTTAGTGTGGTACCCTTTGGGTGACATACGAAGCGTTCACTCCTGGGTCATAGTCTCTAGTGCGATGGAGATTGCGAACATCCTAAAAAAACAATTCTTTCGTAAAAGACTCAAACAAACATTCAAACTCTGTTTTTGTCCTCTTGGACCTTTAATCAGGAAAACCCTTTCTTAAGGAGATAAAAAACTGTCAGACAAGCTTGTGTCTTCCGTAGCCCGAACTAAGTTTGCTCTGATCTTTCATGCCGTATGAAAGTACATAGGCACAAGATACGATATCTTGGCGAGCAACCTTCCCCCATAACCCGTAGTTAGGCGAACTACGTTGACTCTGATTTCTCGTTCCATACGGGAATACGTAGGCATAAAGTGCGATACTTTGCCGAGTCATTTTCTGTTCTTTTTAGACCAGACCTTTAGAGTAGATAGATAAACACGCCCTTAGATAGGAAACAAGCGTGGATCCCGTCGAGTACGACGGACGTGAGGGGTGTTAATATCTTCCCCTTGCGTAACCGACTCCCGAATCCAGGATTTGGTTGCGATGACCATTCGTTTCCCTCTTTGCGTTAGGTTTTCTCTGAGTGTTTCCTTTCCCTCTTTTGGGATAAATAACGCACGGTGGCGACTCTTCTGTCATAGCCGGCGCCGATTTTCGCAGTAGCGATAGCGGGTCTCCCCTTCCCCTTTGATCTGGTTAAGCATTAAAGCTGAATCTCCATAGATATCAAGGTTCTTGATTCTCAAATTGATTTCTTCCTCAATACCCATGATACACGCTTCGTATTCGGCTTCATTATTGGTGCATGGAAATGTTAACCTTACATTGAATGGTATATGCGACCCATGGGGAGTTTGATAATTGCCCCAACTCCACTACCGTAAGAATTAACAGCACCGTCAAAGATCAATTTCCACTGGGAACCCGACTCTAGACCTTCGTCTGGCAACTACTCATCATAATCCTTCATCTTCAAGTACATAATGTCCTCGTCAGGAAAATCAAACTTCATTGGCTGATAGTCGTCAATTGGTTGCTCTACGAGATACTCTGACAGAACACTCCCTTTAATAGCTTTCTGAGACACGTACTGAATGTCGTATTCTGTCAGAACCATCTGCCATCTAGCAATCCTTCCTAACAGTGCTTGCTTTTCAAATACGTACTTAATCGAATCCATCTTAGAAATTAACATGGTTGTATGGTTTAGCATATACTGTCTTAGGCGTTTGGCGGCCCAAGCCCGTGCACAACAAGTTTTCTCCAACATTGAGTATCTGGACTCACAGTCTGTGAACTTCTTACTCAAGTAGTAAATAGCATGCTCTTTTCTTCCAGTCTCGTCGTGTTGACCGAGAATACAACCCATGGAATTCTCAAGGACCTTTAAGTACATTATCAACGGTCTTCTGGCCACTGAGGGCATTAGTATTAGAGGTTCTTGCAAATACTCTTTTATTCTCTCAAACGCCCTCTGGCA
This sequence comes from Lathyrus sativus, assembly GCA_963859935.3. Classification (NCBI taxonomy): domain Eukaryota; kingdom Viridiplantae; phylum Streptophyta; class Magnoliopsida; order Fabales; family Fabaceae; genus Lathyrus; species Lathyrus sativus. Next base: position 415,391,327 of record OZ012741.1, on the reverse strand, counting down.
ATTTTCGTTCCAGACAACCGCCTGATCCTTCTTCAATAGTTTAAACATTGGTTCACACGTGGCTGTGAGGTGAGATATAAACCTCGCAATTTAGTTCAATCTACCCAGGAAGCCACGAACCTCTTTCTCAGTCTTTGGTGCTGACATTTCTTGAATTGCCTTGATCTTCGCAGGATCGACCTCAATACCTTTCTCACTGACAATGAACCCCAACAGCTTTCCGGACTGTACGCCAAAGGTACACTTGTTTGGATTCAGCCTTAGTTTGAATTTCCTTAACCTCTCAAACATTTTTAGAAGATTCACCAGATGCCCCTCCTCCGTCTGGGACTTTACAATCATATCATCAACATAAACCTCAATCTCATGATGCATCATGTCGTAAAAAAGAGTTACCATAGCCCGCTGATAAGTTGCCCTTGTGTTCTTCAACCTAAAAGGCATTACTTTATAGCAAAACGTCCCCCATGGCGTGATAAACGTTGTTTTCTCCATATCCTCCGGTGCCGTCTTAATCTGATTATATCCGGAAAAATCGTCCATGAAGGAAAACACTGAGTATTGCACGGTGTTATCAACAAGCACGTCAATATGGGGAAGCGGGAACTCATCCTTTAGGCTCGCTCTATTCAAGTCCCTATAGTCCATACACATCTTGACTTTTCCATCCTTCTTAGGCATGGGCACGATGTTGGAGACCCACAGAGGGTAATTGGTCACAGCAAGAAATTCGGCATCCAACTGCTTCTGGATTTCTTCTTTGATCTTCACTGCCATATCTGGCCTAGTTCTCCTCAATTTTTGTTTGACAGGAGGACACTCTTCACGAAGAGGCAGACGATGAACCATAATATCTGTGTCGAGTCTTAGCATATCCTCATACGTCCAAGCAAAGACATCCTTGTACTCTCGGAGTAACTCAACCAGTCTCCGTTTGACGTCGTCTTCTAAGGCTTCCCCTACTCTGACTTCCTTCTTGGCCTCTTCAGTTCCTAGGTTTACAACTTCAACTTCCTCCTGATGTTCTTGTCTTAACAGTCTGGCAAGCTCCTCAGGCAGGTCTTCATCTTCTTTGATCTCTTCTTCAGCTTGAAAGATCGGATTGTCAAAGTCATACCGAGTCATAGACGAGTTTGATTCGGTGACATCTGTAATGTGACACCTGCAATGATGATGATTTAATGCTTTAATGATATGCAAACAAACAAACACAAACCACATTGCCATTTTATTGTTAAAAATAAAATAAGAAAAACAAGGATCACAAATTTTTTGATACAAAGATGCCTTTTTGATTGATGATAAAAAACTGATTGTTTAACATAAATGATAGGGCCCTACAAACAAAGACCACTATGTCCCAGGCAGAACATAGGGCTATACATAATCAAAACAAACAAATTACTCTTCTCGGGTAACTGAAATGACTTCCTCCATTGTCCAAATCTTCAAGCTCTGGCTGGATCCACGCATCCATGTCGCAGTCACTGTCCCCCTCTTCATCTAATATGGCATTAATCCTCTCGAATATTACCCCACCGCTGGTGAACTGGACAGGCCCTTTGTAGCACGGAGCACTCTGTAAAGATGATGCATATGGGTTGTACCCCAGTCCGAACTTATCCCGTTTGTTTGGGACACTTACCACCTGCCCCCACCCCTGCGCTGATCTGGACTTCACTGCGGCTTGTGCTTCCTTGTAAGACGACATAGCAACTTCTGGAGCTTTGACCTCAACCGGTGCTTTCTCCTTAACTTGAACACCCTCAAAGGCTTGGCATAGGGCCTTGTGGATCTCCCCCTCAACCTCAACATACTTGAATGAAGACAACTGACTAATCATGATGTCTTCTTCACCATAAACGGTGACTATGTTTCCATCCACCACATACTTCAGTTTTTGGTGCAAGGTCGATTTTACGACGCCTGTTGAGTGGATCCATGGTCGTCATAGCAGACAATTGTATGCTGGATGGATGTCCATTATATAGAAAATAGCGTCAAAGATTTCATGACCGACTTGAATCGGGAGAGTCACTTCACCAAACACGGACCTCCTCGTACCGTCAAATGCCCGCACGACTAAATCACTAGGAGTGCAGATTAATCCCCGAGTGTCTAGTTTCATCAAGGCCTTTTTGGGTAGTGTTGCACCCCAAATTTTGACCCCTTAGATCCTCATCATCATTGTAGGATCATATTTGCTTGATTAACTAACCTTAACCCATTTTCAAGTTTATCTTTGTCAAGATGCAGGTGAATTAGGGCTCCGTACTGTCAAAATCGAGATTTCGGTGATCTGATCAATCAATGTTTTGGATTGATTCAACTTCAAACAAGTCTCCACAAGATCAAATATAATACATTGGATCAAGTATGAATTCAATTTGAGATGATCACCCGGGAATTGAGAACAGTTCAATTTGAGATACCCGATTAGGGTTTCCGATTAGGAAAAGTCAACCGTAGTTTGACTTTTGTTTTAAAGAGTATTTCAATGGTGGTATTTTGGTTCATTAAGTTCCTATGGATTAGTAAAGTCCATCCAAAGAGTTTCAAGTCCTCAGGATGTCCGGATCATCAACGGGCGACTCGGTAGGCACCGATCAATCGAACGGTTGACCGAAAAGTCAACTTTTCAACAATAAGGAATTTGACTTAAAGATGTGAATAAAAAATGTTCCTTATTTCATATTACACCTCCCCATAAAATTTCATGACCATTGGATCAAGGGTTAAGAAGTAATTGTAAAAATCGGGAATTAGGGTTTCGAAAGGGGCAAGACCATAACTCCTCAACCACACATCCAAATGAAGTGGTTCAAAGCTCATCGGAAAGCTCTTGACAAATCCTACAAAAGCCTCAAAGTGGTCCATGATCAAAAAATGCATAGAATTGGAGTTATAGCAAAATTCATTTTTAAGGGGGAAATAACTTAGAAAAATTCCAAGTTATTTGGCACTTTTAAGTGGTTTTTTCAGAAACTTTGAAAGGTTTTTCAACCTAGTTCCATCAAGAATTTGGAAATTCCCAAAAACATGAAAGTTGTAGAGCTACTTAAGGGATTTCCAAATTGTGGTAGAACTCCTCAATAGCATGTTTGAGCAGGAAGTTATGCACCATAGAAGTTGGGCCTGTCACACTTGAAATCACTTTGTCAAGAATTCTCAAACTTGGATTTTCAAAACTCAAACTACTCTCAACCCTTAGATCTTGATCCAAACTGATAATGTGAGGCATGGATAGAGAGAAAACCAGAAAAAAGGAAGGATTTGGTGAACATAGCAAGTTGTTGCAACTTGGCAATTAAATAATCAATTAAATGAAGAAGAAAGAGAAACTTTTTGGATGATTTGAGCAGCTGCAGTCCCCTACACCCTAAGCTCACCTCAGTCACTTCATGTCCACCTCTCCACTTGACTTTCTGATCTTCTTTGGTCCATGGAACTGATGTATAGAGATCTTGGCAAGATATTTCAAAAACTTCACAAATCTCCCTCCAAAAGTGGTAAATGACCAAGGCTGCCCTCACTCTTGTTTGGCTATACATAGAGGCCTCTTCTATTAGTCTAGACACACTAGAGCAATCTCAAAGACCAGAGAAAACATAGCTCTCACTCTCCTCTCATTCATCAAGAATTTCAAAAACTTCAAAACCTCTATTTTCACTAAAAACTGTCTTGAGCAAAACTCTGCTCAAGACTAGTTCCATCACTTCCAAACCTCTAAAAAGCATCCACACAATCCCTAAATATAATATAGAAGGTGTATATACCTTCAAACCTCTCAAAAATACCATTTTGCAAAAAAGTCAACTTTCACACTAAGAAAGTTTGACCACCACCCTCAAAACTTGCTAAATCCTTGCATAAGGTGTTTCTTGCTATTCTAACCATCCACACACCTCACATATGTCATATTACAACTGTCTAAAGCATTGAAAACCAATTGGAAATCCCCTAACTCCAACTTTCTTGAAGTTTGGTCTTGTTGCTTCAAGAGGAAGTAAGCTTCATATCATTGCAAAGGAAGGAGCATCTCTGGGTTTCTAAGCTTTTTAGCTTGTCCAAGGCTGGTCAACAAGAGGTATGTGATGTTCTAACTGTCTAGAAATCATACATTATCATGTATTGCTATTTTGTGAGGATTTGTGTGAAAACATACCATGGCTGCCCTATTATGTTTCTTTGTCAAGAATCATATTTTTGTGATCATGATGCTTGTTTTGTCAAATATTTTGTCATTTGTAAATGATATGTGGATGTTAGATTACAAGTTTGTGCCTTGATATCATGTTTAGACTTGTTAGTAAGATTTTGGTCATTTGGTAGTTTTAGGATCCAAACTTGAAAAAGTAGTATGCTTGCCCTATAACTATAAACTTGGCTTACTATTAGGATAGGTAGATGATTTGTAAGTTACTCATAGATCCCCTCTGCCTTTGATCATGTTTGAATCAATGTAGCTTTTATTTTTTGCTCTTGTGTTATTTTGGTGTCATCTTGCTTGTCACTACAATGAATTGTGTGTTGGGCTATTGTGATTACTACTTTGTATCTCAATTGTTCTAAGTCATTTGTTTAATGCTTACTTGATCAAGCTCATAATGTTTGTTTTGGTGGAAATGTGAGAAACATGAAGTTTGAACTTTAGGGCCTGTCATGAGATATGGTTGGTTTTGCTGTCAAATTTGGATCAATATGTCTTTTTTGGTTTGGAGCATCTTTGGTTGTTTTTAAGATTAGAGAATCGCTTGTCATTATGTTTAGGGATTGTGTGTGGTGCCTATGTGTTCAAAAACTTCTCAAATGCTCAAACTGCCTTATCATTGCTTCAACTGCATTTTTTTAAAAATATCATGATGAAAAACATGCTACATTCTGTTTCAATCCATGCTTACTTGATCTATGTGCATAATATCATTGCCTTACTCATTTGAAATTTGTACATGATGTCATTTGCCTCAAACTGTCATGGATATTGCTGGCTGCATATTTAAGTTGTTGATTTTGTATGTCATGAGCTCCAAATGCTATTTTCTGTTTGGTAAAGTTTTCACATATTTCTTGAGTTGAATCTCATCTGTTAGCATCATTATGGCTTGTGTATAACAGCTATTTCATCAAAGAACTCATTGCTTTAAAATCACCTGCTGCCACATCATGTATGCCAAGACAGTTTTTTCACAATTCATATCATTTTGCCAATTTTCATTCTAGCTGTCATATGCTTATTCTTGAAGTTGAAACTCATTCCTTGTCATGATAATGATGTGTACACTTGGTTTATTGGATCTATTCTTGCCTGTTTTCACAATTCCACTCACAATTGCATTTTTACACCAAATCTGCCACAACATACCAATTGTTGCTCTGTTTGTGTATGCCTATTGTTTTGAGTTGTAACTCATTTATATTCATGATTATAAGGTGTAAGGATGATTGGATTGACCTATGTGTACCTGTTTTCTTGTTTCACCCTCAAACTACTCCTTTTAAGTTAAAACATACCATGAATATGCCAATTTCTTTCTTGCTTGCAAGGTGCCTAGTTTCTGAGTTGTAACTCATTGTTCTATGCATCTATGATGTGTGTGTGATGTTTGTCAACATGAGACCTTGATTGCAGCTAGACCATGTTTGTACCCCATTACTTACAAATTGTTTTGAAAACATTTGTGTCCCTTATGCTGCCTACTGCCCTAAGTTAGTAAGCTTGCATTAGAGTTGGCTTTTTAAGTGATTGATGTAGGCATTATCATGCCAAGCTACATTTGTGTCATTGGCCTGTTTAGGACCAGCTGTAGGTCTGCTAGCCTTCTTTCAAGTGGCAGATTTTTTTTTAATTTTGGTGTGGTATTGCTATCTAGACCAGTTGTGAGGAATTTATTGGCATTCAATTCATGTTGCTCAATTCATAGTGATTGTTTGATGTGTATCTGTCCAACTGTTTTGGAATTTGTTTTTTTGCAACTTATGTCATAAACTCCAAAGCACAAGTCATTTTTGTTTTCAAGTTGGATTTTGGACTTCATCTGTTTTGAAACTTCATATATGTTGTATTTGGAGTGTGTGAGGACTTTCATTTTGTTCTAAGCATGAGTAGTTTGAACTGAGGCTTTAAAAATGCACTTTACTCCCCAACATTGCAGCTGTCATAGGTTTTTGAAATTCATTTGGTTTGTGAACTTCCTTATGGTTTAGACACATTATATATATTGTTTTGAGCATGTATGTATGGTTTATTCACTCCAAATTGGCTTGTTTCATAAACTCACTATCTCACTTGCCATGTCTTAATTTTCATCTCATTTTCACATGACAGTTGGATTTTTAACTCATAATTAGTTTGTTTGGATGCATGAACATGTTGTATGTGACATTTGAATTGTGTTTGAGCCTTTTCCCTAACCATAGCATGACTGGTTTAACCTTTTGCTTTGAAAATGCATTTTCATCAAAATTACAACTACCATTCGTGTTTTTGTTTCCAGACATCTTTTCAAAATTCTAGTTGGACCATCCTTTTCCTTGTTTAAAAATACCCAAAATTGATCTAAGGTTTGCTTGATTTGGTTGAGAAATAAGTGAGTTTGATATCAAAACGTATTTGTGAATTTGCCTTGTTTTGCTTCATTTTGTGCCTAGAAATTGACAACACCATGCCATATATATTTATGGGGGTGGCTATATCAATGGATGTATAGCCACCCCAGTGGTAGAAACCTTACTAATTCACACGCCTTGCAATGCCTAGACCTGGGTTCGATCCCTAAGGAGGATCAACCCTTTTGGCCTTTTTTACTTTTTCCTTGCAAGCGCGCATTGGGCTGGAGGGTGTGGGTTCAACTCCCACCCCTTGCATTTCCTTCTTTTTTTACTTGTTATTATTGTTTTGTGCATTAAAATTTATGAAACTTCAAATAATCACAACTCTCTCATTTTTCATCCTTTTTTGCTCATTCTTTTTTCATTGTGTTTGTTATAATGTCTACTTTTATATGATGTGAAAATATTACTTTTTGTCATAAATTGTGATACATTTTGACCATATGGAAATTTGTTCATTTATTGTGATTAGTGATCCTACTTGCAGTTGAATTCCTTTGAGCATGTTTGAATTTCTTGTGAGATGTTCATTCCCCTTGTTAGCTAACATGCTAGGGTACCCCCCTTTGGTTGTCACCATAATCTTGTCTCATTTATTCCTCCTAAATTATGAGGTTTAAACTGATTTACCTATGTTCAATTATCATTTATGCATATTGTTGTTACATTTGCTATGCTTTGAACCTGTGACTTGCCTATCTTCAAATTGTGATTTGTTTATGTGGAAATTACCTTCATCATGTTCCAATCTTTGTCAAGATAGGTCCTCAATCTTTGTTAAGATGATTTATTGGTTGTAACCATTGGTATTATTTAAAGTATCTGTTTATTGTAATATGCATGTTCACCTGATTGAAATCTTGCTTTGTTAAGTATCGCTTCCCTAAGTGATGGAACTTTTTAGTTCTCATCCAAGTTCTCTCTCTCTCTCTCCTTCCAAAGGAAAAGTCTCTCCCTTGACCCTTGTGTCATTGGATAGCTCATTACCCTTCTTTGACTTTGTGAAGTCATCTTGAACATTAGTATAAGCCCTAGACTTTGCCTTAAGTCTAAAAGACCCACCTACACTAGGAGTGTTCTTCAACTAGAACCCTAGGATAGAGTTTGTAAACTCTATGTAAGAATCATGGATATGATTACTTACTCCCCTCTTGAGTGTTATGATGTAGATCTAGAGAGTTTTCTTAAACTCTATACAAACATCGTTATGTTTGTTCCCCTTTAAACCTTAATGATAATCAAGTGTTCTTCATCCCTTGTGAGGTGAACTACGATTGCTCTGATTCTATCCTAGTTAGGATACGTAGGCAGAGGATGCGACGTCTTTGCGAGTAAACTTAGAAACTATCTTTAGGTCTTTACCTATCAACCTACACCTTTTACCCAATCCCAAACCTTAGTAAACATTTAGCAAACTTAGCATGCAAACAAACAAAAGGTTCCTGTAGAGTACTACAGATGTTTAGGATGTGAAATACCTACCCTATGCATAACCAACCCCCGATCCTCGAATCTCTTAGCGTTGTTGTAACATCGCGAAAAGGGTTTTTCTTTCTTTAGACCTTTCCTTTGGATAAATTAAAGTCCGGTTGTGAATTTTAAGAATTAAGATTCAAGTTAATCAATAGCTTGGTATCACGATTCTCACCGCAATAGGTAGCACATTGAGTGATGACCCTGTATCTACCAATACGTGTGACATAACTGCCCCCCTACATTCTATGGAGATGTGTAGAGCATGGTTATGATTCTGTCCTTTGGGTGTTAAGTCGAGATCAGTGAACCCTAGTCCATTTCCAGCGTTAACATGCGCGACCACTCCTTCTAGATGATTAACTGAAATCTCTTGTGGCACGTTGGCTGTGTTCAAGATCCTTAGAAGCGCATTTTGGTGTGCCTTAGAGCACAACAACAAAGAAAGGATTGAAATCTTAGAGGGTGTCTGCTGTAAGTGATCTACGATTTTATAGTCACTATTTCTGATCAAGCGCATGAAGTCTTCTGCGTCTTTCACCAGAGCTTCTTTCTCTCCCTGCTGTAGATCCTCTTCAATCACCACTTTTTCCTTCCCCTTGTCAGTTCTTCCAGCACTAACCTCTGGAGGCGCGAACACTCTTCCACTTCTCGTCACCCCACTGTTTCTGACCAGATTATCGACCGACTCGCAAGGCGAACTCTTCAATTCTTGCTTCTGCCCATTATAGAACACCTCTGCCCCATAATTCCAAGGGATCACTTTAGGGCTCTCGTAAGGTATCGGTCTTGCCTTTGTAATCACAATTGTCAGCAGCCTCAGTGGTGTAGAAATGTTGATAGTCTTATACGGGATAGAGATCGTGGACACTTCATCCTTCTTTTCATTAATCTTTGTCTCGTTATCCTCCTTACTGATTCTGTCAAATTGTAAAAACCCCTTATCCATCATATTCTAAATACAACTCCCCAAACGTGAACATCCTTCTGGATTAACCAAACAACCTTCACAGTCGCTCCCACAGCCTGGGAACACCCCACCAGCTAACAACTTACTTTTTATAAAACTCAGTGGAGTTTTCAAATCTTCGACACTGGGTGCCAAGTTCAGATTGTCTTCGATAACAGTATTCACTCCAGCATTTCCATGGTTCGGCATGGGATTTTGGATGACGTTGGGTACATCATGAGTGAAGTTAATGGCCTTACTATCAACAAGGTATTGAACCTTGTGCTTAAAGGCTTTGCAGTTATCAATATTATGGTCGGGTGCCCCTGAATGAAAATCACATCGAGCATTAGCGTCATATCCCGGAGGAGGTGCACCGGTCAATGGTGCCAATGTTCTCTTCTGGATGAGTTGTAATTGAAGTAAGTGTTGCAACAGCTGAGAATAAGGCATTAGAGGCGCGTCAAAGTGCCTATTCGTCATTCTCCCACGGTCTTAAAACCGCCGCTGGGCGTAGTTCTGTTGTTGTTGTTGTGGTTGCTGCTACTGACGTGGCTGTTGTTGTTGTTGGGGCTGCACTGCCAGGATGGCAATACTAGCCACTTATGGTGGTTGTTGATAATACGGTTGTTGTTGACGTTGATTCTAATTCTGATTCCAATTTTGATTCTTAAAACCTGACATTGCATTTGTCTCATTCTCCCTCTTCTTAGTACTGAAGTTCTTTCTTCCACCTCCAGATGATGTCCCTTCCCCTGTTTGTATCTTTCCCATCTTGATGCCATTCTCAACCCTTTCGCCGGTGATAATCAAATCTGAGAAGCTCCTAGACATGTTACCCACTAACTTCTCGTAGTAAATTCCTGGTAATATGGCCACAAACAGATCAGTTAGTTCTCTCTCCACCATGGGAGGTTGAACTCAGGCAGCAAGCTCATGCCATCTCTGGGAGTACTCCTTAAAGCATTTGTTACTCCTTTGGGATAAATTTTGAAGTTGTAGTCGGTTTGGTGCCAAGTCACCGTTGTACTAGTAGTGTTTAACAAAAGCTTCTGCTAAATCCCTCCAACTACGGATATTAACAGGCTCTAAGCCCATATACCATTCGAGGGATGGTCCCGACAGACTATCTTGAAAAAAATGCATGAGTAATTTCTCATCATCCGAGTAAGCCGACATCTTTCAGAAATAGGAGCGAAGATGCACCCTTGGACACGTCGTCCCTTTATACTTGTCGAAATCTGGCACCTTGAACTTCGGAGGAATTCTGAGTCCCGAAATCAATCCCAGATTGGACATGTCAAGACCCATAGCATTCTGGTTTTCAAGGCTCCTCATCTTTTCTTCTATTGCCTTGAATCGTCTATCAGCGTCAGATTGTAATCCTGCCCCAAGGTCTCCCATGGAGAAGATGTCCTCTTGCTCGTCCTGTTCCCAATGGGGACCATTGTTACCCTGCACAGCGCCCATTGGACCTGGGACAAGAAATCCAGTTTGGTTTCCTCCACCCGGAGGGAGAACTACTGTTAGGATAGCATCTGCCTGTGGCGTACTGTTATCCACTAGAGGCATAGCAGCGGTTCCACCATGCAAAACCCCATTTCCATCAACCCTTGATACCAAAGGCTGGACCAACGTCCTCAATTGCTCTTTGCCATTGCCTACGCCTTGCATCATTTCCATGAATCGTGCCATCCTATCACGGAATTCTTGAGCTCGAGCTGAACTTGATCCATAATTCTTTGTTGGTTTCCTCGTTGTAGAATAACGGTGAATCGGCTGGCCCTTCAATCCTGAAAACAAACTCTGAAGAGCCACAGGAAAAGGTGAGGTTAACAGAAACAGAACACCTGCAATACGAATGAAGAATGATGCAAAAATGCAACATGCAAATGTATTTCAGGGAAATTTCTCCCCTTGATTCTAGTTCCACAGTCATGGTAGGAGAATGAAGAACCGCAGAGGTAGCCAGAAAAACATCTCATAAATAAAATGAACCAAAGAGTATCATCATACATCACCAAAGGAATACAAAAAGAGTCATCATGACCTCATCCAACAACCCTGGTGATGGTCAGAATACAAATAACAACATATAGAGAAAAAGCGTAGAAGCGGTGTCAAGTCTGGAACTCTTCTAGCAACTCCTTTGTGTTCGGATGATCGGGTTTGTCAATCAATCCTTGAATGAGTGAGTCCCTCTTCTTCATAGTATCTTACAGACTCCGAACATGGTCTTCCAAGCATTCTCTCTAAAACCATCTTCTAATCTGGGCTTCTTCAGGTCAGATCCTCAATTTGTATTCCTCCAACGTTGCAAGAGCTTCGTGGAGTTTTCGTTCGGTCTCGAATAGATGCATTGTATTACCTAGACTATTCTTGATTCTGACTCGAAGATGATTTTTCAAACTCTCAACCTGCAGACGGAGTCCATCCTCTCTTTCTTTGTTGTTGGTTAAAAGAGCATTCCTTGGGCTTCAAACTTGGATATGTTCAGATGAGCTCTCTCCAACTCCTTCTTTTTGCTTGAGAGGACATCACTGACGCTTTTCAAATCTTTACCTATTCGTTCTCGGGTGCTGATCTCCTTTGTCAATTCTGTACCCATCTTGTTTACCAACTCTATTTGCTTCCTGGGTGACTAGACAACTTGACTCCTCTCGATCCTAAGCTGGACAATTTCCTTCTCTAACTCTTCATTAGCCCTACACAATTCTTCCTTCCCGGCCCATAGTCGATTGTATTTCTGCACTTCGACTGTCGTAGGTTCCACAACCACTGAGGGATACAAAGGTTCTCTTATTGGGAAGGGTAGCAACAGTCTCCTGAATCCATTCCATGTAGGGTTCAAAAGCTCTAGAATTGCTCTTTCCTAGCAAAGGCTTTCCTTTGTGATGGATTCTTACCCCAAGCTTCTCAAGTTTGATTAGGGTCTCATCGTTAATCAAACCGATGAAATATAGGCTTTCCTATACTTCTTCTTCCTTTAGAGGTCCCTAAGAGCGTATCCAAACTGTCTAATAGAAAGAGTCGGGTTATAATTAACATCTCCTTTCCTTCCAATCAGAGGGACGTTAGGGAACTCTCCACAGCAGTGAATAACATCTATTCCCAACAGGTCTCTGTCAAACCAGACAATATTCTCTGATCTTAATCCCATGAGCCTTTCGGGCCATTCTGCAGATTTTGCAAGGTCAACAAAGGGCTCAGACTTTGGCAAGTGTGAGATGAACCCATTTGTATAGCAGTGGAGGGAAGCAAGAAACGTTCTTGCCTCGCCTGTTTTCATTCTTATAATGAACAGAATGATAAACATCACCCAGAGAGTTGGCACCGGATTCCTTGAGGCGAAGATACAACAAGCATCCAATCTACAAAGTCAGGTAAGTTATGGGAACAAGATTATCCATAGATGCATAGAGCCAGAATGGCGTTGAAGACTACCCAACATCCCTCTTTGGCAAAATGTTGAGCTTTTCCCACTAGAAACGATAGTAGAAAAACCAGGACTTCCAACTTTCCATACAAGATTACCTTCCAATTCAGAGACGTCAAGATGTAAAGCACCAGCCAACCTGACCAACTCAGTTTCTTTTTTCAGAATGCACAAAAGGCATCTCCTCCAACACTGGAATCCCTACCAACTGAGAAAATTCTTCCAAGGTGGGCAACAGAACGAAACCTGGGAAGGTGAAACAGTGTAACTGGGGGTCATAGAATTGCAGCAGTGCATAAATACCATCCAATTCAAACTTAGAAGCTTTACAAACAAGACATAGGATTCTCCCATACTCTCTTCTAAAATCTTCCATTACACTACGATCAGCCATGGAGATTAGCCTAAACAGAGGTCCTATCTCAGGAGTCGGGAACTTGTATAACACACTTTTCTTCAAATCAGGTCCCATAACAGCAGTGGATTGAGGGTGACTACATCAAGGAGGAAGTATACACCTGAAACACAGATACATGTTAATGCAAGAAAATGCAAAATGAGTATGCAAATGCAACAGAGGGTCAAGTTGTTGTGCTGTTGATGGTGATGAATCAGCGCTTCGCTTTGGCGAGAAAACCATATAGCGTTAGTACAAGGATCCCACACTGTTCATACTGACAAGATAACTGGGTAGGCTGAAGGTTAATGTTTCCTGCAAACCCTCCCAGTCACAGGTATGAACTTATCTCCAATAAGTTCTAGCATCCTATGCGGTCGTCAGTGTCACAGACTTTCGAGAAACGATGATACGTTCACCATTTCTGGTTTGGCATTATTACCTCACGAAGCGGCCTCACTTAGCTGACTCACAAGTAATCGGTCTCCAGAGTTGATAGTTTCCTAATCCAACACCCCCTCTCGACTAATGTACAAGATAGGATGTCTTCAAAAGAAAACCTCGTCTGAACGCGAATTTCGTAGGGACTAATGCATGCTAAAACATGCAGGTCAGTCACTACTTTCTGCTCTAATGCTATGGTTATCCTCAAGCCTAGGTTTTGGCTTATCTCTCAATGAAACATCCCCACCCATAGCACACCAAAATGATATACATAGCAATGTCGAAAGTAAAGTGCAATAATAAAAATGCAAATGCAACACATATACACATATATACACACACAAAGACATAAATAAACAAGCGCTAGGATTGACTCGCATGGGGGATGGGAAGATTTCCCCAGCAGAGTCGCCAGCTGTCGCATCGCTGCAAATAGGGGCCGGCGGAAGACAGAAGAGTCGCCAACGTTCATTATTTATCCCAACGAGAGGGAAAGGAAACGATCAGAGAAAACCTATGAAAAGGGAATAAGACAGGTCATCGCAACCAAATCTTGGGCTCGGGAGTCGGTTACGCAAGGGAAGGTATGAGCACCCCTCACGTCCTTGTACTCAACGAGATCCACGCTTGTTGTCTATCTAACAGGGTGTAAAACTATCTAAACTACAGGCTCACGGGGGAAAAGAAAAGAAAAGAGACTCGATAGAGCATCGCCGCTCTATGCCTACGTATTCCCTCGTGCAATGGGAAAGTCAGAGTCAACGTAGTTCTGAAAACTACGGGTGAAGGTGGGGGAAGGTTGCTCGCCAAGACATCGTCGTCTTGTGCCTACGTATCCTCATCTGGTATGAGAAATCAGAGCAAACGTAGTTCGGGCTGACACAACCACAGGTTGGTTCAAGTGTTTTAAACCGAGTAGAGCTAAACCATAGTTCTAGTAGTTAGGTGTATGCTGCTCGACCATTGGAGACTTAGGGGTTACCTGTTTGCGGTAGAACCAAGAGTTAACGAAACTCTCTTTATGAAAATGATTTTCCATTAATCCCGAAGGATAAAAAGGTTTTATATTTTTGTTTTTGTGTTTTTTAAGACGAAGTGAATTGAGTTATGGTTTGAAACTCATGTCACACTAAAGACTATAACTTGAGAGCGAATGCGTCGCATATCGCCCGAAGGGTATACGCTAAACACTCTAGACAGTTGAGAGGAGGCCCTCCAACGATCATTTCTCAAGTACTTAAGGCTCGTAGCGCACGACATAAATTATCCTTTATTAAGTGCTTTGAATTGTTTAGGAGATGAGAAGAGAAAGACACAGACTAAGGGAAACTGGACCCTAAAGTTGTCATACACAATGCTCATAAAGTTGGGATGAAAGGGAAGAACTACCCTAATGTTGTCATGCATAGGATTGAACACCTAATGTCTCTCCTACTCTCATCCTAAACGGAGGGACTAGGAATCCTAGGGGGATCATGGCACAAGGCCAAGTAAACACTAAATAACTCAATCACAGATGAAATGAGAAAGAAAAGAAATTGACCGGAATAAGTGATAAGCCACAAAGCATATTAATTTGTAAACTCAAAATAAAATGATAAAATAAAATGAAAATTAAATTAAATAAAAAGAAAAATAATTAACACAATAAAATATTAGAAAATAATTTTTTTGGGATTTTCATGATATTTAAAACTATTTCTAAATAAATAAATAAAAACAAAACAAGAAAAGAATAAAATAAAATAAAAAGAAATAGAAAAAAACAAGTCACTAAAAAAGGAAATGCCTCACCCAAGGCTTGAACCCAAGACCTTGGGGCTGCAAACACAAAACATCACCAACCCAACCACCATGTGCATGTGAAATTAAATAGAAAAGGAAAGTAAAAATATTAAAAATATGAAAATAATAAATAAATAAATAAAAACAAGCAAAAACGCCCCCGCTGGGGGTCGAACTCGGTTTCAGAGGCATGGCAAGGTACTTAAGGCAAGGTAATTAACCACCGGGGTGGCGATACATCCGTTCTATTGAGCCACCCCATTAAAACAAATACTAAAACATGCGCGCAGGCTAGGCAACTCTTGGGCAAAACCAAGTGAAAAGAGTGAAAACAATTTCCACATAACTTCTCCAATTCTTATCCAAATTCAGTGAAATTTTAGTCTAATTCACTTGATTTTTCATGAGGATCATGATGGTGCAATCCAAATTTTAAAATGATGCTTCCAACTAAAAACACGATGGCTTATGCAAGAAAAGGTTTTGAAGTGCATTTGGAAATCAAAGTTTACAAACTGATGTGCTTGAAGCAAAGTGATGTTTTGAGCAACTTCCAAACATGCTATGGAATGAGTTTCAACAGAAAGTTTGATTAAAAACACTTAGAATGAAGAAAATGGCATATGAGTTGTGATTGGTGGAATTGTGTCATGAGAGAGATTTAGCAATTTCAACAATATCAATGAATCTATGACAACCACCAAGTTAACTAAAAACAGAAACCAACAGTTAAAGCCACTTGTACACACAATGCAAAGATGGGATTGAGAGTATCAAAGTTAGTCACATTGAAACAGCAAGCTAATGACCTTGCCTTAAGGCCTACCAAAGTGAGTTGACAATCAATTCTACAACCAAACAGAATGCAAACATGTTCAATAATCAAAAGTTTAAAGCATATTGGATCACTCACCAATGAACTTCCAACACACACTGTCAGTTAAAAGATCTGAAATATAGGGGGGGCTGCCAAGTCATGGTAGTTGACAGAAAAATATGGTATTGTTGACAGAAGAATTCAAAGCAGTGTAACTTATGATACTAGCAAGCAATTCAATGACAGGATTCAATCCTACTTCACAAGACAGATACACAATTATGGTAAAGGCACACAACAGACATTCATGTTCAAGGCAGTTGGCAAACACCAATCAATGGACAGATTCACAACAAGTGGCACAATACAACACTGAACAGACCTACCCATAATGCCTTAACATCATGCATCAAGGGTTGCAACAGTCAATGTCCAAACATACACACATAATTCCAACAGCAAATTCTCATAGAAATGATTAAAAACTTCCTAACATGAAAACCTGATCAAAGAAGTTTATTTGAAAATAGGAGCAGCAAAATAGTTTGTGGTATTTCAACATCTTTCATTGGTGAATTCCAGCTACCATGTCTTTACAAAAGTGTGGCTTCAACAACTTATATAGATCAAACAAGGTTGTTTTGTTAAGAGACAACAGACCTTGACGTCACAATGTACAAGAAAATAAACAACAATCCAATATCATACCCTAATGACAGTTGATAGCCATTACACATGAGTTGACAAACTCAAAGTTCACAACAGCTTTCCACAGCATAGTTGATATAAGCATGAGGAACCAAATTTATCATCTAGCATAAGCCTTAACAAAATCCAAATCAACAAATAAACTCATAACTACTGTCACAAAGGCAAACTAGAAGCACACTGTCATGAGTTTGAGTAAACTCAACAATGTCAACAATGACAGCAATGGACCAATCATAACAATGTTGATCATCATCCCCTCATATGAATCATCTCAGCATTGGATATAACCATTAAACAACACCAATCTTACTCTAAAGGTTGTCATCCATTTAATGCAAGTAAAAGATACTTGGACAAGCATATCTTAAAAACAGATTTGAACAGAAAAGCTGCAGACTCAACATTGAAACTTAAAGCAAGACATCATGAGTTGGCAATACGGTTACAATGTCAAAGCCTTAAATCCAACAAACTATCCTTACAGCAAACAATCACAAATCAACTGATCAAACAAAGGAACTGACCTAGACTTGAGCAGAACCATAAATCTCTGAATTACCATGCCAAGTCAAGAATGATATACTCAAACTAAGAGCCAACACACCTAAAGCAAATTTCCAAAACCAACACTTAGCAGAACCAAGACTGACATCATAATTCCCAGGACATCCAAAACAAAGAGTTAACAACCTAAATATCCGATCACAGACTGATAACTCCAACTTCAAACATTCTGTCAGCAGCCCCTAATCAAGGAAAACTAAAACAGTCCCAAATCTTAATAATAGAATGCCTTTGAATGCTATATTCCTGATGTAACAATAGCAGCAACCCTAAAGTCTTAAAGCTCTTGATAACATCTACCAACCTCTTCTAGACTGTCTAAAACCTGCCTTCATAGAATAACCAAACAATCCTAAGTTCAAAACCAACTTAACTTGATTCTCCAAGACTGTTCCAAAACCAACAGCATAAACAAACATTAAAAACCTGAACCACACCCAAACTGCCATCATGGTTCCAAACAGAAATGAGGCATACAAACCTAGAATCTCAAAACAGCCTCTCCTAGACTGTCTAGGATCTATCATCATGGATTAACCAACTCTAATGCATCATGAGTCCAAGACTTAATGGCACCAGCCTCATACCATCTTGATCATCACAAAACCAGACACATACTAAGTCCAAAAAGTGTTAGATGAAAGCTCTCAATCTAGTTAAAACAAAATCACCATCTATACTTCAGCATGAGCAGCAAAATTAAACAGCCAGCAATTAGGAGTGATAAACTCATACTTCAAAATAAACCAACATCAAAGTATTTTAGAAAGACAGTGTTGATCATCAAAATCCAAATATGCTCCAACAGCATTAGGTGAATCATCTCAACATTGGACATAACCATGTCAGCAAACACACAGCAGCCTCAAGACAATGCTCAAAAATAAAAACACTACTTCATCATAAACCCTAGCATACAAACTAAGTCCAAGCAGTAGCTAACCTGACAATGTCAACCAACAAAAATCTAGACAAAACTTCAACTGATGCTACATCCTATTGACAACAAACAGACACCAAACATGGCTCAAATATGGACAAAGGAAACTTGTCATGATAAAGTCAAGCATCTACAAACTCAGAGAATATTTCTCAATATAGTCACAGCCTTGCAAAGATCAACATAATAATGTTACTCATTCAAAAAAAACAACAGACTTGTCATCACAATAACAACTCAACATTTCAAATGAAAGTGAAAAAAACCGTGAATACAACCAAAAAACTCGAACATGTTTTAATGGTACTTATGCATATAAGATAGAGAGCTTAGATATATCTACCTCTTGTAGTGTCCTCACAGCAAGCTAGCAGCAAGATACCCTCCCTCCTTTGAACAAGCCTTGAATTTCTCTCCCTTTTGAGGCAATAGTTGGCAGTTTGAGAAGAGTGTCAACAACTCCTCTTTTATGCAAGCAGTAGCAAGGAGGTGTTGTGGTGATGATGTTTTGATAAGAGGTTTATAGAATGGTTCACAAATGTAAGAGTTTCAAAGGAGAAATTTTAGAGGTTATGGAAAACTCAAACTCTGATTTCTTGCAAAGAGGGTGGCTAGGGTTTTCTCGAGCTTCTCTTTAGCTTAAATATGAGGTGAGAAAGGGGTTTTGGGGGTTTTTACCATGGTAAAAGTTGAATGGACCAGATTTCACAATTTCAAGGTTTTTTTCATCAATGGTGGGTGATGAACAAGGACGGGAGCATGCTTGTCTTGGAGGTGGTTTTGTGAGAGTGTAAGACTGCTCAGACTGGCTGCAAGGATCAGCATGAAAGTAAATTGTCTTTTCCTTGTTTTGGCAAGAATTTCAAATTGGAGCAAAGAGGTACATGCCTTAGTTTGGCTTGTTTGGGCAAAGTTTGGCATGCTCCCAATGCATGTTATGCGCATGAAAAGAGAAGTGTAACAGGATGCATGTTGAAATGCACCTCATGCCCAAATATCACATAATTCATGTCTTAAAAAAATGTTCAAGTTAACCACTTTGGACCATGATATCTTAGTGTACAAAGATCACTTTGGCTAGAACTTATGCTCAAATGAAAGAGGGCATGGCAAGGAATAATTTTCAAGTTGAAATTATCTTAATTTGAAGATTGGAAGACCATGAAAAATGATGTTGAAAATCATAGCACAAAATCTGTCTAGGGATAACTTAGAAAAATTTCTAAGTTATGGATTTTGAACTATTTTTTTCAAACTTTGAGTCTTCATAACTTGAGCTTCACAAATCATATGATTATGAATTGGTACTCAAAAGAAATCTTGAAATACAAGGAAAAACTTTGATGTTTGACCCAAGTCCATTTGAAACCTTGATCATGAAGAAAAATGGCCTTGAAGATGGCTGCTTCAACCATGAAACTTTCCAAAAATAGAAACTTTCTAAAACCCTAATTCCTAAAATGGCAACTTTCAATAATTCTTGATTTTTCATGATTCCCTTGACTTTTCTTGATTAAATTCCACCCATTGGTCATATTGAACTTGAGGAACATGATCTTGACCTCAAAAAGTCAGGAGTTGACTTTTTTCATTGCACAGTTGACTTTTTGCCCAAATCTCCTAATTTTTTAATTAACTAATCAATTGAAGCTCTTCTGATTAAAATTGATGGTCAATCTCTCATCCCCAAACACCTTAGGACATATGGAAGACCATGGAAACAAGTCTTTCTCCCCAAAACAAATTTATCCTGAGGTACTCAACAAGCCTCTACCTCATGATCACACCAAGGATAAATCTTCATGGACCCCTTGAAAACCTTCTGATGATTCCTTGATAATGTTGTGGTACACCCCTCCTCTCTAGGAGCTCTGATAACTTCATGATGATGACATACACACAACAACCTCTACCAATGCCTCTGCTTGAGCTTGTAGTCAATAAGGCTCTCCTCTTGGATGATACACAAACAATAACTTGATCCCATATAATAATTATGCTATGCAAATACAAAAATGCTAAAATGCAATGAAACATAAGCCAAAGATTAAGAAAAGAGGTTGGTCAAATTTTAGATTGATGAGGAGTGTTTTAAATAAACAGATGTGGATGGTCTGGTCGTTGGGTTTTTATTTAATTTTTCATTTTTGTTTTAGATTGATGATGAGTGTTTTAAATCAACAGGTGTGAATGGTCTGATCTTTGGGCTTCAAAGCCCAACGATGCTCTTTCCTCTCCACTTCTTGGCCCATTTCGTTTCCCAGTTTTACCTCATCATTTTATACACCCCCTTTTGTTTTTAATGTGGTATAATTTATAAACTAGTTCTTAGATTGTTAATATATTTTTATAAATTAGTTTTTTTAAAGAATTGTTAATATCTTTTTTATAAATTAGTTTTTAGATTTCTAATATTTTTCTAAATAATTTTTTTAGAGTTTTTAATTTTGAATATGTTTTTCTCAATGAAATTCATCTTTTCTTCATTTATTCAGGTCGATGACGAGACCTCTAGAATCATTATCGGTCAAATTATTGACAGATAACGGTTTGTCTGATACCACCTTTCTTTTATCATTCAACTTCTTCTTCACTTTCGGTTTTATTTAATTTTCTAGATCTATGAAGTCTTTCAATTCGTAAGTGTCAATTTATCAGAGTCGATAACCTTCTCAATTTCGAATCTACAGAAAATGACTATTTGGGTCATTTTCTTTACTTTGGGATCGTGATAAGCCACCTTCGATTAATCGACATGATGTTTACGATAAAGACGAGATCCCACCTTTCTTTGGTCTGTGCGACACGATTAAATCGGAGAATGGTCCTCAATATCATTTTTCTACCTTATTTTTAGCACGGATATTGATTCATGCGACCTCCTATAGTTCAATTTTCATCATAAGTCGAGCTACGACAGTTTAGCGTTACATTTTGTCCTGATTCAATTCACTAACAAACTGACAACTAACTTTTTTATTTTTCTGTCAATATTATCTTGATTTATCTTACCTTGTTCATATACTCATTGACACTTATTCTGATATATTATTGTGGATATTCTTGATATATATCTTGTATATTATTCATATCTTGTATATATTCGTATTTCACTTGCACATTCTTTCAAAACACCTAATAAATATCGAAACCATAAAACCCTAAATTGGTGGACTGTTGTTTGTTTATCCGAGTGACGGATCATTGGATATTTTCAAGAACCCTAGCATGGAGTTGTGCCCGACTTTTGCTCAAAGCTTAGTTTAGGACACGTTACACACACACGACTTCCTCTTGGGCTACCTGGCAATGAGACCTTTTTATTTCGTGCAATTCCATGTAATTTGCATGTACCCCTTTCCCATTTCCGATGTACGCATTTCATATTTCTTTGACCGCGGCTTATCTTCTAAGAGCACCCCCAGGGACTAGTATAACCGTTTTCAAACTAATTCTCGATTCGACATCGAGCCATTTTCAAACACCCTTCTGTAAGTCGAGTGCTCGTCCGCATTCGCCATCAACCTATTGCATATACTGTTTCACTTCATTGTGAATTCGATATTAGGAGCACCCCTAGGGACTAGTATCATTTCTCACGCCTAAACCCTCGACTCGTAGGTGAGGTATTTTCAAACTCACTTCCATTTCACCATATTTTTGCATGCAAATACAAGTCAAACCCTTGATCTAACGTCAAGCAGATTTTCTCAACAAATTATCAAACCAATTCACCACCCTTCCTCTTTTAGAACTTTTCTCCTAAAACCTTGGTCTCGTACCAAGTGCATTTTCAAATTCCTTTCCTAACAAACTTGGATAGTTGTGGAGTGGTTAGGCGTAGGCCTTCTCCTATCCCGAGTGCTTGACATTACCTTTAGGGTTTACTGTAACACCCCATTCTATACCCTCAAATAAAAAATAAAACAATTAAGCACGTATTCAAAATTTCATTAGAGTAACGTTTAAAACATGGTATAAAAGAGACATGCCACATCATACACCAAAACATACAACACCTGCTCTATAAAAGACATGCAACAGTGGGGTAGCTATTAACAGAGGAACTTCGTCCTTACACCCACATTTCAATATTTAGAATTAAAAGCGGAAAATCTAAACATTGAATCATTTAAAGATGTAATTATATAATTTACATATCACCAAGTTTGATTCACAATATCATCATGTTACAAAACATCTGCCAACAGATACATATACACAATGTATCCCAAAAGAATTCTATACAAGCCTAACTACCCGGTGCTACATATCATAGCGAACCGACCAAAAGAATGAAGCTATACTTCACAAAAAGGATCTTCAGCCATCCTAATCCGCAATGCCTCATAGAGCATTATAAAACAGCAGAAGGGTGAGAAATATTACCATAATAATCAATGCATATAATCATATATATATATATATATATATATATATATATATATATATATATATATATATATATATATATATATATATATATATATATATATATATATATATATATATATATATATATATATATATATTCGTAAACATAATAATACATATATTTCACATTCTCACCACTCCTCATCACAATCATCATATGCATCAAAATATATGCATAAACCAATAATGGATATTCGCCAAACATGTTTCATCATGTACACATCCATAATTCTCGACTCAATCATTCATACACAACCGTTCCCTCCTATCACGAATCACTTCCACACCATGTGGTTTATACAACTCATCACTCTCATAATTCTCTATTCGAGACTATGGTACATCACTCGTACCCCACCAGGAACAACCTCTCAGTTATTCTACCCCAGTGTTTACGTTACTAGGAACGAAACATAGTCATTCTACCCCAGTAACTACTCCACTAGGAACGATATCAAATCATTCTACCCCAGTAAGTTTCATATTCATACCTCATTAGGAACGACATCTAGTCATTCTACCCCAATGATTCTCACACTAGGAACGACATCATTAGCCATTCTACCCTAGTGCGCACCAACACTTGTACTGCATTAGGAACAACATCAAGTCATTCTACCCCAATGCATCCGAGCACTCATATCTCATTAGGAACGACATCAAGTCATTCTACCCCAATGAGCTTCTCACTAGGAACGATATCACATCATTCTACCCCAGTGAGTTCCACACTAGGAATGACATCATTAGCCATTCTACCCTAGTGCACCAATACTTACGCCTTATTAGGAACAACATCTAGTCATTCTACTCTAATGATCTCGCCACTAGGAATGATATCTCATTCATTCTATCATAATGCGTACCTCACCGACCTCACATCTATCACGCAATGCACACATATTCGCAATATGTTCTCATGCATTCACAATATCGCGCCAATGGCAACGATCTCAATCATATTCCTAATGCATTTAATCAATTCCAATGATGCAACATAATCACCAAACGGCCACAATTCATAATTCATCTCACCATCTAGGATTCACGCCATACGGCTACCCACAACACATCACAACAACATAACTATTCAATTCCAACAAGGATTGAATACAATCGAACCACACAATCAACATTGGATAGAACCACAAGAAAAACAAAATGTTGTCACGTTCGCTACTGGCTCGCCTAGCGAACATTCGCTACCTGTTCGCCTAGCGAACAAGCTAGCAAACACAAACAGAAGCCACTGGAAGGCTTCGCTACCAGTTCGCCACAGCGAAGCCCTAGCGAGCAACTCGCTACCTCGCCCGCTACCAGCGAGGAGGTCCAAATCCATTCTGTCCCAAGTCTGGGACCGTTCGCCACAGGCTCGCTAAGTGAGGACCTAGCGAACGTTTGCGACTTGATCGCCTAGCGAACAAGCTAGCGAGTGTCTGCGAACACCAAACTCCAAACTGTCCAGAATTCATCTAGAGCTCCCGATTCACCCGATTCCAACCAAACTCGTTCCAGTAGACTTAGCCTAACATATCTCGACTAATCTACATCATCCCTTCCAGATTCTAACCGATAAAACTCAGTTTCTACCGATTAAACTCATTTCGACCTAAAATGGAAAATGGAGAATACATCCAAACAACTCATACAATCCATACACAATCATATACATTAACAAGATGATGATATTTCACACCCTTACCTTGATGAAATCGATAGCCAAGAGTTGTTCTTGATGAATCCAAGCTTTTCCTCTTTTCTTCTCTTTTTCTCCTCTTCCACTTTCTTTTTCTTCTTTCCTTGTATGTTTTCTATCTTTCTCTTTTCTTTCCAATTTCCTTATATGTCTTTCCACTCTATTTCCATCATCATATTCTCAAATATCTACCAATTTCATTAAATAATAATCCAATAATTAAATAACTCAAATAAATAAATTATTTAATGTGAATAATTAATTATTCAAAATTGGGTTGTTACAACCCTCCCCCACTTAGGAATTTTCGTCCTCGAAAATGTTACTTGATTCAAACAACTCTGGGTATGACTCTCTCATCCTGCTCTCAAGTTCCCAAGTAACATTTCCACCAGCCGGTCCTCCCCAAGCGACCTTCACCAAAGCAATCTCTTTACCTCGAAGTTGCTTCAACTCTCGATCCTCTATCCGCATGGGTGATGTCTCCACAGTCAGGTTATCTCTCACCTGCACATCATCTACTTGGATTACATGAGACGGATCCGCAATGCATTTCCTCAACTGAGATACATGGAACACATCATAGAGATTATCAAGCGACGACAGTAAAGCAACATGATAGGCTACCTCTCCTATCCTCTGTGAAATCTGATAAGGACCAATGAAACGCGGCGTCAACTTGCACGACTTCAATGCCCTACCAACACCAGTCATCGGAGTGACTCGAAGAAATACATGATCTCTCTCTTGAAATTCAAGTGATTTCCTCCTCTTGTCATAATAACTCTTCTGGTGACTCTGAGAAATACTCATCTTCTCTTGAATCATCTTAATCTTATCTGTAGTCTGCTGGACTATCTCTGGTCCAACTACAAGACTCTCTCCCGACTCATAGCAACACAATGGCGTTCTACACCGTCTACCATACAAAGCCTCGAATGGTTCCATACCAATACTCGAATGAAAACTGTTGTTGTAAGTAAATTCAATGAAAGGTAAGTAGTTATCCTAAGCTTCACCCTTCTCTAACACACAAGCTCTCAAAAGATCCTCAAGTGACTGAATCGTCCTCTCAGTCTGACCATCAGTCTGCGGATAATAAGTTGAACTCAAACGCAACTTTGTACCCAAAGCACTTTGCAAACTTTCCCAAAATCTCGAAGTAAATCTCGGATCTCTATCCGACACAATACTAGACGGAATACCATGCAAACTGACAATCCTCTCAATGTACAGCTTTGCCAATTTCTCCAACGGATAATCCATTGGCATAGGAATAAAGTGAGCAGATTTAGTCAATCTGTCCACAATAACCCAAATGGCTTCAAAATTACTCGGCGTCCTCAGTAAACCAGACACAAAATCCATAGAAATGCTATCCCATTTCCACTCAGGAATAAACAACGGCTTCATCAAACCCGACGGTTTCTGTTGTTCAACCTTTGACTTCTGACAAGTCAAACAAGAATACACAAACTCAGCAATATCCTTCTTCGTACGAGGCCACCAAAATGCTTTCCTCAAATCTTGGTACATCTTAGTAGCACCCGGATGAATACTCAATCCACTACGATGCCCTTCCTCAAGAATACTCTTCTTCAGCTTAACAACATCAGGAACACAAACTCTATCACGGCATCTCATAATACCGTTTTCATCAGTCCGAAAATCACCACCTTGGCCTTGGTTGATCAAAGTCAACCGATCAACTAAACTCAAATTAGATTTTTGTCCTTCCCGAATCTCGTCCAAGATACCACTCGTAAGCTTCAACATACCAAGCTTAACTCCATAAGAAGTCTCCTCACACACCAAACATAAATCACAAAATTGCTCAACCAATTCCAACTCTTTTACCATCATCATCGACATATACAACGATTTCCTACTCAACGCATCAACTACCACATTCGCTTTACCCGGATGGTAATTCAAACCAAAATCATAATCCTTCAGAAGTTCTAACCATCTTCTTTGCCTTGCATTCAATTCTTTCTGATCAAAGAGATACTTCAAACTCTTATGATCACTAAATACCTCAAATCTCGAACCGAACAAATAATACCTCCAAAGTTTCAACACAAATACCACTGCGGCCAACTCTAATTCATGCGTCGAATAATTCTTCTCATGCACTTTGAGTTGCCTCAAAGCATAAGCTACCACTTGTTTATCTTGCATCAACACACCGCCTAAACCCATCAAAGAAGCATCACAATACACAACAAACGGTTCTGTTGGATTCGGCAAAGTCAAAACAGGATTCGTCGTCAACCTTCTCTTAAGTTCTTGAAAACTTTCTTCACACTTTGCATCCCAAACAAAAGCTTGACCTTTCCTAGTCAACTGCGTCAACGGCAAAGATAACTTAGCAAATCCTTCAATAAATTTCCGATAATAACCGGCTAACCCAAGAAAACTTCTAATCTCAAAAACTGATTTCGGAGTCTCCCATTGTGACACTACTTCAACCTTCGACGGATCAACCGCAATACCTCTACTCGAAATCACATGACCAAGGAAACTCACCTCTTCCAACCAAAATTCACACTTAGAAAGTTTCGCATATAACTGCTTCTCTTTCAACACAGATAACACAATCCTCAGATGCTCAACATGCTCTTCCTCACTCTTCGAATAAATCAGAATGTCGTCAATGAACACAACCACAAAATTGTCCAAATAAGGATGAAAAATCCTATTCATGTACTCCACAAATACACCTGGTGCATTAGTCACACCAAATGGCATCACAGAATAATCATAGTGTCCATACCTCGTCCTAAATACAGTCTTCTGAATATCCTCAGCCTTCACATGAATCTGATGATACCCAGACCTCAAATCTATCTTACTAAACACACTCGCACTAACTAACTGATATATCAGATCATCAATCCTCGGAAGTGGATACTTATTCTTGATAGTTACCTTGTTCAATTGTCTGTAGTCCACACAAAGCCTCATAGAACCTTCTTTCTTCTTAACCAACAACACTGGTGCACCCCACGGCGACACACTCGGACGAATAAACCTCTTCTCAAGCAGATCTTCAAGTTGACTCTTCAACTCTTTCAATTCCAATGTGGACATACGATATGGAGCCATCGATATCGGATTAGTTCCAGGAACTAAATCTATCGTAAACTCCACTTCTCGTTCCGGCGGTAAATCTCTTATCTCCTTAGGAAATACTTCTGGAAAATCACGAACAATTAGTAAAGCATCAATTGCTCCACTTTCACCAACGCTCAAGGTTTCCAACAACATAAACACCTTAGCACCGTCATGCACTGATTCCTTCACTTGCTTAGCAGACAAAAACAAATCTCATTCATCACCAGATTCAGGAAAAATAACCGTTTTGTCAAAATAGTTAATATAGACCCGATTGAATTCTAACCAATTCATCCCAAGAATAACATCGAGTTGATCTAAGGGAAGACACACTAAATCAACTCCAAAGTCTTTACAAAAGATACTCAACGGACAATTCCAACACACACACGAAGTAGTAACCGAACCCATCGCGGGAGTATCAATAACCATACCACCACTCATAACCGACAACTCAAGATTCAACCTCTTAACACAATCAAAAGAAATAAAAGAATGTGTAGCTCCAGTATCAATTATAGCGATCAAAGGTATACCGTTTATGAAACACATACCTCGGATCAATCGATCTTCACTAGCAGTCTCAGACCCTGACAGAGCAAACACTTTCCCATTCCCTTGAGTCTTCTTAGGTTTTTCACACTTGGTACTAATGTGTCTTTGCTCACCACAGTTGTAGCAAGTCACACCCGCACCGCTTCTGCACTCGAAAGCCTTGTGGCCTGGCTTGCCACACTTGAAACATTTATGCTCAACACCCGTGCACTCAAAAGAACAATGTCCAACAACACCACATCTAAAACACTTCACCGGAGTGGAAGCTCCTTCCCCACTCGGCTTCTTGACGTAACCAGCTTTTTGTTTCCCCTTATCGGTAGGAGTCACATACAGCTTTCCTCAGAATTGACCTTTTCCCTTCTTATCACTTAAACTCTTGTAGTGACTAGACCGAGCCCTACTATCTTCATCATAGATCATCATAGATCCTACTCTTATTCACCAACTCATAGAATCGCCTAATTTCCTGATAACCAACAACTTGCTTAATTTCCGGCCTCAAACCATTCACAAACTTGAGACACTTGGATCTCTCAGCATTAGAAGTGTTGTAATGAGGACAGAACTTAAGCAATTCCTCAAATCTTGCCGCATACTCGGCTACAGTTGAGTTACCCTGCTTTAGCTTAAGGAATTCAATTTCCTTCTTACCACGCACATCTTCCAAAAACTACTTCTCCAGAAATGTCTCTCTAAATATTTCCCAAGTAACCACAATCTCATCCTCTTCCAACCTTTGGCGAGTATTACCCCACCAATCCTCAGCTTCCTCTTCGAGCATATGAGTGCCAAACTGCACCTTTTGTGCATCTGAAGAATTCATAACCCGAAAGATCTTCTCAATTGCTTTCAGCTAAACTTGTGCTTTATCAGGTTCATGGGTTCCCTTGAAAATCAGTGGATTGTTCCTTTGGAACCTCCCCAAAGCACGAAACTCATCTTTGGCGTTATTTCCAGCATTCACATTGGCTTGAGGATTCTGTCCAATCACTCCAGCCAACATCGCCAAAGCCTCAGCAATCGCTTCGTCATTCCTCCCTGCAACCATTGTTCTTGATTTCCACAACAAATGCTCGTTAGAACAACCATATTAATAGTGCTACACACACCTGCCAAATGCATAAGGGAATGAACACACATAAACAACTTGGTCAACATGACCGACCTGCTCTGATACCACTAATGTAACACCCCCTTCTATACCCCCAAATAAACAATAAAACAATTAAGCACGTATTCAAATGGTATAAAAGAGACATGCCATATCATACACCAAAACATACAACACCTGCTCTATAAAAGAAATGCAACAGTGGGGTAGCTATTAACAGAGGAACTTCGTTCTTACACCCACATTTCAATATTTAGAATTAAAAGCGGAAAATTTAAACATTGAATCATTTAAACATGTAATCATATAATTTACATATCACCAAGTTTGATTCATAATATCATCATGTTACAAAACATCTGCCAACAGATACATATATACAATGTACCCCAAAAGAATTCTATACAAGCCTAACTACCCGGTGCTACATATCAGAGTGAACCGACCAAAAGAATGAAGCTATACTTCACAAAAAGGATCTCCAACCATCCTAATCTGCAATGCCTCATAGAGCATTACAAAACAGCAGAAGGGTGAGAAATATTACCATAATAATCAATGCATATAATCATATATATATATATATATATATATATATATATATATATATATATATATATATATATATATATATATATATATATATATATATATATATATATATATATATATATATATATATATATATATATATATATATATATATATATATATATATATATATATATATATATATATATATATATATATATATATATATATATATATATATATATATATATATATATATATATATATATATATATATATATATATATATATATATATATATATATATATATATATATATATATATATATATATATATATATATATATATATATATATATATATATATATATATATATATATATATATATATATATATTCGTAAACATAATAATACATATATTTCACATTCTCACCACTCCTTATCACAATCATCATATGCATCAAAATATATGCATAAACCAATAATGGATAATCGCCAAACATGTTTCATCATGTACACATCCATAATTCTCGACTCAATCATTCATACACAACCGTTCCCTCCTATCACGAATCACTTCCACACCATGTGGTTTATACAACTCGTCACTCTCATAATTCTCTATTCGAGACTATGGTACATCGCTCGTACCCCACCAGGAACAACCTCTCAGTTATTCTACCCCAGTGTTTACGTTACTAGGAACGAAACATAGTCATTCTACCCCAGTAACTACTCCACTAGGAACGGTATCAAATCATTCTACCCCAGTGAGTTTCATATTCATACCTCATTAGGAACGACATCTAGTCATTCTACCCCAATGAGTCTCACACTAGGAACGACATCATTAGCCATTCTACCCCAGTGCGCACCAACACTTGTACTGCATTAGGAACAACATCAAGTCATTCTACCCCAATGCATCCAAGCACTTATATCTCATTAGGAACGACATCAAGTCATTCTACCACAATGCGTACCTCGCCGACCTCACATCTATCACACAATGCACACATATTCGCAATATGTTCCCATGCATTCACAATATCGCGCCAATGGCAACGAATTCAATCATATTCCTCATGCATTTAATCAATTCCAATAATGCAACATAATCGCCAAACGGCCACAATTCATAATTCATCTCACCATCTAGGATTCACGCCATACGGCTACCCACAGCACATCACAACAGCATAACTATTCAATTCCAACAAGGATTGAATTCAACCGAACCACACAATCAACATTGGATGGAACCACAAGAAAAACAAAATGTTGTCACGTTCGCTACTGGATCTCCTAGCGAGTACCTAGCGAACATTCTCTACCAGTTCGCCTAGCGAACAAGCTAGCGAACACAAACAGAAGCCACTGGAAGGCTTCGCTACCAGTTCGCCACAGCGAAGCCCTGGCGAGCAACTCGCTACCTCACTCACTACCAGCGAGGAGGTCCAAATCCATTATTTCCCAAGTCTGGGACCGTTCGCCATAGGCTTGCTAAGCGAGGACCTAGTGAACGTTTGCAACTTGCTCGCCTAGCGAACAAGCTAGCGAGTGTCTGCGAACACCAAACTCCAAACTGTCCAGAATTCATCTAGAGCTCCTGATTCATCCGATTCCAACCAAACTCGTTCCAGTAGACTTAGCCTAACATATCTCGACTAATCTACATCATCCCTTCCAGATTCTAACCGATAAAACTCAGTTTCTACCGATTAAACTCATTTCGACCTAAAATGGAAAAATGGAGAAAACATCCAAACAACTCATACAATCCATACACAATCATATACATTAACAAGATGATGATATTTCACACCCTTACCTTGATGAAATAGATAGCCAAGAGTTGTTCTTGATGAATCCAAGCTTTTCCTCTTTTCTTCTCTTTTTCTCCTCTTCCACTTTCTTTTTCTTCTTTCCTCTTATGTTTTCTATCTTTCTCTTTTCTTTCCAATTTCCTTATATGTCTTTCCACTCTATTTCCATCATCATATTCTCAAATATCTACCAATTTCATTAAATAATAATACAATAATTAAATAACTCAAATAAATAAATATTTAATGTGAATAATTAATTATTGAAAATCGGGCTGTTACATTTACTGTCGTAAAGCACTTACCATTCAAGATCAAAACATCTTTAATAAAGAGAATAAATTTCTCTGTATTGAACTAAAGAGAGAGGATTGAGTGCAGACTTCTTCCTTTCCGAGTGTCAGTATACTCACTGTAGAGTGTGTGGTCTCGATACTCGTCTTTCAATATGAAGACATACTTGTATTCGCCACACCATTTTTCACAATAAATCTTTTGAGATAAAGAATTGGGTACTACCGGCAAGGGATTACTATCCGAGGACCTATTTCACCCTTAAAAATAACATCACAAATCAAACGTTACATCTTGCCTCGATGGCGAAAATTAATCTTTTAAAAAAAGATATGTTACGTCCGTTCTACCGCAAATAGGTAACGCCTAAGACTCCACAAGCGAGCTGCAATACACCTAACTGCTAGAATGCAAACGTTAACATCAT
This sequence comes from Lathyrus sativus, assembly GCA_963859935.3. Lineage (NCBI taxonomy): Eukaryota > Viridiplantae > Streptophyta > Magnoliopsida > Fabales > Fabaceae > Lathyrus > Lathyrus sativus. Next base: position 415,359,207 of record OZ012741.1, on the reverse strand, counting down.
CCACAAAAACACCAGTTAACAGTAGGCCGAACTACGGCTGCTCTGATTCTTTACTTCTTTTAAGTAAATATACGTAGGCACAAGGACCCCAATCCTTGCTGAGCATGTTCTCATCTTTTTATCCGTAGTTTCCCAAACTACGTTGACTCTGACTTTCTCATACCTATTGAGAATATGTAGGCATGGGACTACAAAGTCCTACCAAGTCTCTTCTTCCCCTTCATCTCTCTTTTCCCTGTTTCTAACATTTTTCTCTCCCATTGGAACACTCTTTATAAGCAATATCTGTTAGCAGATACCTTCACACATAGACAAACAAATGGTTCCCATCGAGTACGATGGATGCGAGGGGTGCTAATACCTTCCCTTCGTATAACCGGCTTCCGAACATGTTCTCTTGGTTGCGAGACCATCTTATCCATTTCTTTCTTGAGGTTTTCTCGATATTTTCCTTTCCCCTCATGGGATAAATAAAGTTCGATGACGACTCTTCTGTCTTTCATTCTCGCCTCCCCATCATTGCATTTTTTGAGTAGCGACAGCTGGCGACTCTGCTGGGGAATTTAGAAAGTCAAACCTAGTTTGTTTGTCGCATTTGTGTTTTATTTGTTTTTATTGTTTATTGTGTTGTATTCCTTTTACCTATTGGGTTTATGGGGATGGTTTGTAAGGATAAATGCTTTCTACCCGAGCTTTCTAGTATACACTAAGATATGAGGTGGTTTCTTTCTGATTTGCGAGACTTAGGACTCGTTGAGTTGGTTTGAATTCCACCGCTCAGATGAGACCCCTTTGGGATGATTATGTCTTACGTATAGTCGTAATGACGTATTTATTTCAGAACTAGGAGTCCGTGACTCTGAGGACCTTTTGTAGAACCTTATTCCGAAGGTTACTAAAACATAACACTATGTTCATCCTTTGAAAGGATTATCGTCTTACGAATCGTCATTATGATGGAAAACTCTTGAGGGTTAGTGCATGAGACTTTGTTTAAAGCCTTTAGAATGCCCTCTTATAAACCAATAGATTGCCCACCCGAGGTGAGAGATACCTTTTTGGTGTTGACTTGCAAGATTTGTGACCTCGATCCTTATTGTTGATCTGTTCTCGTGTGCATTCATAAAGCATTGCATTTGCATAAGCATCTCTTCATCATTTTGCATCTTCTCCTCTAACCAAAATACCAAGAGCTTACCCATCCTCTGTTCATAACCCGTAGTTGATTTCCCGACACTCCCATTGAAATTGGGAGAGCTGTGAAGCATTTGAAGCAAAAGGAACATACACGCCTTAAAAAGCCAATCAGACAAAGCTAGCTGAGGTAGCTGATCAGTGGTTTTTATACGTTATTTTACCATTAGTTTTAGTTGATCATTTTTATTGTTTCGTTGCATTTTATTTGTTTTTATTGCATTTTACGCGTTAGTTTCGTATTTTCACTGTTTATAGGTTCAGGTAAGCAACAGATAAGAATCGGAGCAAAAACCGGGTAAAACAGCAAGAATTTGGAAGAGTTTTGAAGTGAACCAGTAGCCTGACACGGCCACCCGTGTCACCTGACACGGCCACCCGTGTCACCTGACACGGCCACCCGTGTCACCTGACACGGTCCGTGTCAGGAAGTGCTCAAACGTTGCAAAATAGGATGAAACCAGGGAGCTGACACGACCCATGTCAGCACACCTGGAGCTGAAATAATGTTCATGCAATATAACAGGGAGCCAACACGGCCGCCCGTGTCAGCTGACACGGCCCGTGTTGGCTAAAACGCTTCATCTTCTATTTTTCTTGGATTTGGGGCATTTATGATCCCTAAGGGTATTTTGGGTATTTTGTTATTATTGGGTTGAACCTGAGACTAATTAAGACGTGTTTTGGAAGAGAGAAGGGACTTTTGATCGTACGAGAAAATTATAACTGAAAGATTGAAGCTCTGGAGAATTGGGAGGAGAAGAAGATTTTCATGCTCGGAAGAAATTGAAGATCGAATTCATTCCTAAAATCTTGTAATATTTTTATTTGTCATGTTGTTTTTATTAAATACTATGGATAGCTAAACCCCCCATAGTAATGAACCTTTGGTACATTTCTTAATGAGATTTTGTTTCATTCCCTAATATTTTTGTTATGCAATTCGTTTAAACTTTTAAAGATCGTATAAATTGGAAACGATTTACGATTAGGGATTTGGCCTGAAAAACCGATCGATTATTTTGTATAACACATTACGGTGAATATTGCCTGGGAATAGGGATATTCTATAATGATTGTAAAAACCCTTTGTCAGAACTATTGCTTGATGTCTTTCTTTGACTGCTAAGGAATTAGGGTCAAGGAAGCATATCAAAGGTTTTTCAGTAAGGAATTTAAGAAAAACACTTTTGAGGTGCAATAAAAATTAAGGTTTTGTGACATGTCTCATTGATTTACTCCAAGGTTCGTACTAAGCAATCCATACACTTCCCCTATCATGTTTTCTCTTAATCGTAGTATAATTTTATCATTCAGCTTTTTCCTGTTGAAAAACCCCAAACAAAACCCCAAGGTTATTTTGTTTGATTGAAATAACATCTGTACCTAAAAATTTACACGCAATCCTCAAAGATTGATACTGGGAAAACCCCTTTTATCACTACATCAGTACAATTAGTACACTTGCTAATTTACCGGTCAGTAGCTATGCCAGAAAACTCCCGCCAGAATGTTGATCCCCTACCAGGATTTACTGTGACGAATAATCAACTGTATGATCTTTCGCTTGATGACCATCCTCCGTAAGTAAACATTCCTACTCGACCCTAGAGGGTGTCATTGATTGGCCCCATGAAAGAAAGACTTCGTGCCATTGAGGAAAAACTTCAAGCTATGAAAGTGCATGATACGCCCGGCCTCGATGCTGCAGATATGTGTCTAGTGCCAGACCTGGTGATTCCTCCGAAATTCAAGGTACCCAACTTCGAGAAGTATGCAGGCTTTAGTTGCCCGAAGCGTCATTTGGTGATGTTCTATCGAAAAATGACCTCCTACACTCATGACGATAAGCTTATGATTCATTGTTTTCAAGACAGATTGAGTGGGGCATCACTAAGTTGGTACATGGACTTAGAAAGAAGCCATATCCAATCATGGAGGGACTTAGCTAGCGCTTTTCTAAAGCATTACCGGTTCAATCTGGATACTCCTCCTAGTCGCATGCAGTTGTAAGGCTTATCTCAAAATGGAAATGAATATTTTAAAGAATATGCACAGCGGTGGAGAGAATTCGCAGCCAGAGTGCAACCACCACTCTCAGACAGGGAATTGATAGACATGTTCATAAACAGTTTGCATGGCTCTTATTTCGAAAGAATGGTTGGCTGTACGCCATCAAGCTTCTCTGACCTTGTGATTGTAGGAGAACACGTTGAAAGCTACCTTAAGAATGGACATATCCAGGATGCCTCAAGCAGCCAGGTCAGCGAGACTGAATCTCTCAACAATTTCCAAGAGGAAGAGATGAATGAAACCAACGCATTCATAACAAACATTGAGTATTCTCATGGTGTACCAGCAAAACTCTATGGTCCCTCATCTGCTCAACAGGCATCATTTCTAGTGTTGTGTTATCCTCATGGGAAATTAGCCATGCCTAAAGCTTCATTCCATAAACCATGGATTGCTCCTCATTTGAATCAACGGGCCCGTGGCCGAAGATATCAGTGCCAGGATCAGCCTAGGCCTAACAACAACTTGGAAAGAAGGAATGCTCCTCTTCATCCAGTCCTTATGTCATACAGTCAACTTCTCCCACAACTGATTCAAAACTCATTGGTGGAGCCTAAAACTCTTAAGCATGTGCCAGAACCTTACCCTTCTGGGTACGATCCCCATGTTCAGTGCGGATATTATGGAGGATCTATGGGGCACTCAACTGAAGATTGCAAAGCCTTCCAGGCTAAAGTGCAACAACTGATTGATAAAGGGTACATTTCCTTTCCAAAAGGAGGCTTGGTTGTTCATGTCAACCTCTCAGTTGTCTAAGCTCGAAGATTCCAAGGATCATCTCCAAGAGACAATGGTCCAGACAGGCAGACATCCTCAACATTAGTAGTCCTTGGACACTTTTATCATTTGCATTTGTAGTTTATTTCCTGTTAATTGCTACTTGTTTTTAAACATCGTTGTTTTGAATGGTAATATTAATGAAGTCATTATCCATTTTCTGAATTAATCATGTCGCATTCGCTCATTTCTTACTTATTATGAAGCACATACACATACACCTCTTATCCACTCCACTTTATCACTATTTTTTTAGCAAAGATTGGAGGGAGGATGACGAAAACTAATACTCATAATTGCTAATTGTATGCTTTCAGATAAATCTTGTTGATGATGTACAGGAATTGTTTCAAATCCTTTAAACACCAGAGAGATAAGACGTTAGTCCCTAGTTAACCACTTCGAGCCTAAAAGTATGAGTTTCTTTCGAACTCTCAAACCCTTACATCTTAACCTAGGGCAGGGTAGGTATTAGTTAATTTGACCAAGCATCCTAGTTGCAAAAGGAGTGTTTTCGTTTGAGGGTCAATCACGTCCGTAGAAGTTGTACCTAAAAAAACTGATAGTGGTTATACATCACCAACCAAGAGTGAGACAGTCACAACCCTTCTGGAGAAATTAAGACAACCAGTGTCATACGACTTGTTTCAAAGAGAAAAAGGAAAAGAGAGAAAGAAAGCCCGCTAAGTCGAAAAACTTGAAAGCAAGTGACTTAGGCAAAAATAAGGGCATCATGCTGGACTTCAAGATAAAAAAAAAATTGGAAAAAAAATTAGTCCAGGAAAAAATTAGGGAACAAAAGAATAAAAAGAAAGGATCTCAAAAAAGAAATCCTTGAACAAGAACAAAGTTGTGTAACTACAGATACAGAAGACAAGAGGGGTGACTGCCACTCCGAAAGCCTTGTAGATTCCTTAACCATAACTCCTACCATTCAAAAAACCTTTTGAAGGTGAGCGCTTGTGCCAAGTTAACTGAATATAGGATTGGAGATCATCACAGAGAAGGGGTGGGTAATAATCAAACTTTGAGCCTTTCATCATTTGTTTCAATAACTGTGAACCAGGCCATGTTATAACCCTCGAAAGACCTAATTGAGGCAGGGTTTATTCTGAAAGCATACTACAATAAGGTTGTTAAACTAACTCCCCACATATTTGCCAATCATCAGCATATGTGTCATTATCCTAGCTATATCTTTCACACCAATCAAGTTAGCACAATGTTGAACTAACAGTCTATTCATCTCACTATCACGAGACTTAATAAATGACATTTCTTTCAAAACTTGCATGAACTTCGCATTAAGATTATAATTCGTGAACAAACAATTTTAATCGCATGTTAGTAGTTGGCATCGAGGAAATTCTAACAAGGAACAATTAGACAGGACTGGATCATTCAGCAGTTTGGATCAAAATCGAGTATACCATGTAGCCTTATGGATTTGGGGAATTGTCATCCCACGAATTTGGAATCAGTTAGTCTAAGGCAAATCCCCACACATCGGTTGATTATGGGGCAAATCATTCGAGAACCGGTTGATCAGAAGTGAATCACCTCGGAACTCTACCAATCAGGGGCAGGTCACCTAGAGATTCTGTTGATTGAGGGAAGACTCTTCTAGTGTTCAGCCAGGACGAGTTAAGTCGCTTCAAAGCTCATTCAGAAGAAAGCTACTTCAAGAGTATATTGAAGCCAACCACCACGAGAGTCGGTTAATCAAGGATGAATCTTTTTATGGTACAAATTCTGGGGTAAGTCATCTCGAGGTCGTCTCATGGCAAGCTATTGATGCATCCGCAAGTGCACGGAAATATCGAAGTAATATAAAAGATTTGTCGAACCCACAGAGACCAATGCTAACCTACCGTTATCTATTTTTGCGGCGTAAAGCTAAGGCTAATGGAATTAGGAAAATTAAATGCGAATGAAATTAAATTTAAAGGAAATAAAGGTTATTGGTTTAAGGAAAAGCGGTAAAGGGATATCGGTATGTAATGCCTTAATTATCAAGAATTTGACAGGTCGCCGGTGCTTTTTAGTTTTTGCAAACACTTTTCAGGAGAAAATACTCGTTTAAAGACCTTTGTCTGACGCTGGTTGTCGACTCGGGTCATAATTCTAAGGCGGAATGTACGCTCTCGCAAGTCCCATCGGGGTTTAAACTACTTTTTGAAAACAAATAAATTCTGATTTCTTTTAAAGCACTTTCGCTGTGTTTAAAATCAATGCCTAGTTTTTACTATCCGGTTCAAACCCCACGCTCTCACGTGCCGACTCAAACCTTAATAAGTTTCCCACTCTCATGGCAAAACCGTTGTAAACAATTTCTCACTCTCATGACGAAGGTTTATTTAGAAAATTAAATTAAAAACTACAGCCAGAAAATTGTTTGTAAAAAAGGTAATGGCACCGGGTGTTATCGAATCCCGTTCTACTAATTTGCTTACATACCGATAAAACTAGTTTAGCTAGACATGATAATTAATGCAAACAAAAATAAACATAAACAACAAAATGATATAACATGCATAATGAAGGAAATAAAATAAGTATTCAATTAATAAGAACCTGGAAAGTAGTACTGAAATTGAACTCTCGAGTAGTCCTCCATAATGTCGGCAGGATTCTACTATGGAGAAATAAAAGTGCAGAAGGAAATACAATGCTCTCAACAAAAGAGAAAAAGGAAAGTAAATAAAAGAAACAATAGAAATGGAAAAATGACTTCAACGAAACTTTGGCAGCCCTTCGGGACGTAGAATCCACCCCCTTGTTGTTGTGGATCTAAGGCCTATTTATAGGAAATATTTCATTTCTCAACTTCCAGAGATCATGCATGAGTTATGGAGGAAGTGGGAATAACTTCTTGTAGTGGGCAGTTAGTGGAGAAAGTGCGGGAAGAAAGTAAGTTGAGGGTGTTCGTGGCCACTTCTATTTATTCTGATATTTGGTTCATGACAACCGTAATGGGGTTGTGACGATCGTGATGGTCGTGACGAGCGTAATGGAATGTGACGACCGTGATGGCTGCGACGGGCGTCATGGAGCTGTGACGAGCGTCACACTCACAAAATCTGTCTTCTCTGCTGCTTTCTGCTCTATTTCTTCCTTTCTTCTTTCTTTTCCTTCCATTTCTTCTTCTTTTCTTTCTTTAATCCAAATTCTCCACAATCTGCAAAACATAGTGAATTAACCGTATAATAGAACATAAATCAAGATAAATTAACAATAATCGCAAATAAATCCATGTAAGTCAAGTCAAATAAACGATATAATTTTGTGTTATCAGCTATTTTCTTTTCAAGATGAACTTTCCCAAAGATCATACTGGGGCAAGTTTAAACTACACTAGGACAAGCTACTCGAGCAAGTTTATCCTTATCAGCAACTGTTAAGTTCAAGACGAGTGTCAGGGAATCGTGCCATCACCTCGTCATAAACTTAACCTTCTGAAAAGGGCCTTGCTGCAGAAGAGCATCCCTTCCATTGCTGGGAACTTTCTTATCCTCGCATGATGTCATTGGATTTTTCATCCCATAGCCTGAACCTGATACCTGTTAGAACTTTGTAATCAAAAACACATCCAAAGTCCAGTTCTCGTCTGGCAAACTACCAAACCAGTTCTCGTTTGGTCAACCCTTCAGTAAACACCAGTTCCCGTCTGATACATGTCAGCTTTTTAACCAGTTCATGTCTGGTCACCTTTCTTTAGCCCACCGTTTAACCAGTTCTCATATGGAAAATATAGTTTCAAAGTCCAGTTCTCGTCAGGAAAACCATAAAGTCAGTTCCCGTCTGACACCAAAACTAGCAGTCAGTTTTCGTCTAACAACTTAACCTTATGCCACCAGTTCTCGTCTGGTAGTCTACCCTTCGAGTATCAGTTCTCGTCTGGTAGTTCCCACCCAAAGTCCAATCTGCATTGGCAACTACCAAAAGTCCGCCATGTCGGCACCTGCATTTCCAATTACCCGTATGCAATCATATGCATCATACACATCACATTCGACTTCATAATCATCTTGCATCATATGCATACCCATAATCCTATCATATCTCCCCAATTCTTGCATCTCCGAGCGCCAGCATTTGCATTTGCATTTCCATTCGTTATGGAATATCATTATCATCAAGCATTCGCATGTGCAAGCTCAGGTTCAGGTTTAATCTCGGAGATTTTCAAGGTCATTATCAGCCCGATCAGGGGCATCTATTACAATACCGCGAGTTTCCCCCACGAAATTCGAAGGTATCAGAACGAGGTTCAGCCCAGTCAGGGGCGGCTTTTTCAAAACCGTAGGCATTCCCCACGATGTTATTTCAACCTTGTGGTCAATCAGGAATTTCAAGATGATCTTCTATCCAGTCAAGGGCATCTTCTTCAAGACTGTGGGTGTTCCCCACTAAGTAGTTTCAAGCATATGGTTGATAAGATTTCTAAAGCAAAAATTTAGCCAGTCAGGGGCATCTCTTTCAAGACCATGGATGTTCTCCACTATCCTTTTGGTAATGGACCCCTACATCCTTTTGGTGTCAGGGCTGCGTAAATTTCGCTCCATTATCTTTTTGGTGATGGGTCTGTCATCTTTTTGGTGTCAGATTATGCGAGTTTTGCTTTATCATCCTTTTGGTGATAGATTCTGCATCCTTTTGGTGTCGGGATTATGTGCATAAGTTCTCTATCATCCTTTTGGTGATAGATCCGCCATCCTTTTGGTGTCGGACGTGTGTTTACTATTATCCTTTTTGTAATAGCTAGTTTGGACCTCACTATCACCCTTTTGGTGATGTGTCTGTCATCCTTTCGGTGCCAGATTGTGCGAATGATCTCCATTATCCTTTTGGTAATGGAACCCTACATTCTTTTTCTATCAGGGCTTTTGCATGCGTTTATTCTCTATCATCCTTGCGTTGGTAGGTCCTTCATCCTTTTGGTGTCGGGGAGCTTCGACTATCATCCTTTTGGTGATAGGCTTGTCATCCTTTTGGTATCGGGTTTTCTCTGTCATCATCCTTTTGGTGATAACGACCTTCGCAAAATACCCATTATTTCATTTCCCAAACGCCTTCTTTCTTTTTCGGACAAATTCAGGGTTCTCTTCGTATCTAATTGCCTTATACCTTGAAAAATGAAATTCGTAGCATTTTATCTTACTCAGTTTTAATCCAATTGGATAGGGGTATCTGTCATACCCCAAATCTGTCTTATCCGTACGTATATCACTTTCATTCTTTACACCCATTCATTCACCAGCAATTATCCAAAGAAAATATGTTGTCTTCCGTCCAAGTTGTTGCAAAGATGAGTTCAAGATCCATCTGAGATTTCAAGTCAGGGATAGGTGATGTATGTGTTGAAATTCATATATCAATCAAACAAAGGTTGAACTAGGCCAGGATGTGTGATTCAAGTGGAATATGTTTGAAGTTTTCATCAAGATTTTGTGCATATTCAAGGCTTGGTTATGTGGTTATTACACTTACTATTAACCCCAAAAAAAATCAAGTTTGCTTTCTGGTTCAAGGATCCGATGGTCAAAAGGTTTATAGTAGAGATTTGGTTCAATATAATTTATAGTGATTAATTTCAAGATTAATTCATTAATTTAGAACCTTCATCTCGTTCAAGACTCTGAGTTCAAGATTGATTTGGTGATGGATTCATTTTAATTTAGGGTTCTAAATTAGAGATAGATTCACATTTTTCTTATCAAGAATAGATTTGGGTCACTTCTTCAAATGGAGAAATTAAGAATATGGAAGTTTTGATTTCCATCGAGTGGTCAAGATTAATTGTTGTGACATTTTAAGTCAAAAATCGAAATTCCAAGTTTGTTATCAAGTCAAAGTTTTGAGACCAATACCCATCCATTACATTTCCCAAAAAAAAATCCCATGTGTTACATAGGTTATATAAAAAAAACAATTTCAGATTTAAGTCCATAGAAACCCACAACCCACCATGTTCAAAAAAAACCAACATATTTTTTTCCTCAATACAGCCAAAACCCAACAGCACGGTTCATTTGATTCTTTTCAATTGAAATATTCTGCAGATGATATTGAAGGACCATTACACACATAAAGGCATATAACACGCGGCCCACTTGGAGGGAGGAAATTCTATAAAAAAAACAGAGAGAAGAGAACGGAGGCTAAAGATAAATGAAGAAAAGTGGCACAAGAAGGAAAATGGTGGTCTCGCGATACCCAGATAACACCCACCAATCCTTTCTCTCATACTCACCCTTTTAATGAAAACACAACAACAAAATTTCTGCATAAAACCAGCCAGCAACCATGATTCACGGACCGTACAACACGCAGCAACAAGCAGTATTCAATACCAGCCCACACAAAACGGTCCACAAATTCTGCACAAAAGCCAATTCCCAAACTCGCGCATAGCTGGTACTACCTGCAACGCAAAACAAAAACGTACAGCCCCTGCACAACTTAGCAAGGATGACAGATTTGGTCTGCGAATTTATTTGGGTTTTCCATAAATAACACACCATTCTTCACCCCTTGGGGACCCACCTTAAAATCTCCTTCTGCAAAAAACCCTTCACCTTCCGCGACCCTCAAACCTTCTTCGAATCCTAAATTTTCCAACCAACACCCGCATCCCAAAAACTCCAGCAACAATCCAAAAACAACCTCAATCAACACCCAAATCACATAACTCTTTCTCCTTCATCAAACCTCAAAAACCATAAATCTCAAACCTCAACTTCTTTCGATCCGTCTAGAACCTTCGCAATCGACAAATCCTATTTCTTCTTTCATCTTTCTCTTTGTCGAACCCTCCAGTTGTTCAAACACATTCCCAACGTCACAACAATAACTTGTCGCTCCGATCTGAAGCCGCGAGAATAACAACAACAATCGCACGTTAACAATGAAACAGAGAGAAAATGAGATGAGGTGAGGAATTATTGTACAAACCCGAATTGAAAAGTGGAAAGAGTGGGATGTTTCGCAAAACTCGCAAACCCAGATCGAAGGCGAGAGAGAGTTGAGTTGCAAGATGGTGGTGTTCTCGACCTTGTTCGTTCCGTCGATGATCTCGATTTTTTTATGGGATTATGGGCGTATTCTAGTTTCTGCCATGGCCATGTTATGCGAGCTGCCGTTTTCGTTTTTAGTCGACCTTGTTTTTAAAGAGAGAAGGAAGATGATGGGGATGCACGTTGGTTTTTTTTCCATTTATTTGTTTTATATTGATGAGGATTGTTTTAAATCAACAGATATGGATGGTCTGGTCGTTGGGTTTTTATTTATTTTTTCATTTTTATTTTAGATTGATGATGAGTGTTTTAAATCAACAGGTGTGGATGGTCTGATCTTTGGGCTTCAAAGCCCAACGATGCTCTTTCCTCTCCACTACTTGGCCCATTTCGTTTCCCAGCTTTCCCTCATCATTTTATACACCCTCCTTTTGTTTTTAATGTAGTATATTTTATAAACTAGTTCTTAGATTGTTATATATTTTTATAAATTAGTTTTTTTTAAAGAATTGTTAATATCTTTTTTATAAATTAGTTTTTATATTTCTAATATTTTTCTAAATAAGTTTTTTAGAGTTTTTAATTTTGAATATGTTTTTCTCAATGAAATTCATCTTTTCTTCATTTATTCGGGTCGATGACGAGACCTCTAGAATCATTATCGGTCAAATTATTGATAGATAACGGTTTGTCCGAGACCACATTTCTTTTCTCTTTCAATTTCTTCTTCATTTTCGGTTTTATTTAATTTTCTCGATCTATGAAGTCTTTCAATTCGTAAGCATCATTTATCGATGTCGATAACTTTCGCAATTTCAAATCTATGGAAAATGACCATTTGAGTCATTTTCTTTACTTTGGGATCGTAATAGGATACCTTCAATTAATCGACATGATGTTTACAATTAAGACGAGATCCCACCTTTCTTTGGTCTGTGCGACACGATTAAATCGGAGAATGATCCTCAATATCATTTCTCTACCTTGTTTTTAGCATGAATATTGATTCACGCGACCTCCTATAGTTCGACTTTCATCATAAGTCGAGCTACGACATTTTAGCGTTACAATTTGTCCCGATTCAATTCACTAACAAACTGACAACTAACTTTTATTTTTCTGTCAAATATACATTGCTTTATTTTTCAGTCAATATTATATTGATTTATCTTACCTTGTTCATATACTTATTGACACTTATTCTGATATATTATTGTGGATATTCTTTATATATATCTTGTATATTATTTATATCTTGTATATATTTGTATTTCACTTGTACATTCTTTCAAAACACCTAATAAATATCGAAACCATAAAACCCTAAATTGGTGGACTGTTGTTTGTTTATCCGAGTGACGGATCATTGGATATTTTCAGGAACCCTAGCATGGAGTTATGCCTGACTTTTGCTCAAAGCTTAGTTTAGGACACATTGCACGCACACGGCTTCCTCTTGGGCTACCTGACAATGAGACCTTTTTATTTCGTGCAATCTCGTGTAATTTGCATGTACCCATCTCCCATTTCCGATGTACGCATTTCGTATTTCTTTGACTGCGGTTTATCTTCTAGGAGCACCCCCAGGGACTAGTAAAACTGTTTACAAACTAATTCTCGATTCGTCATCGAGCCATTTTCAAACACCCTTCTGTAAGTCGAGTGCTCGTCCACATTCGCCATCAACCTATTGCATGCACTGTTGCACTTCATTGTGAACTCGATATTAGGAGCACCCCTAGGGACTAGTATCGTTTCTCACGCCTAAACCCTCAACTCGTAGGCGAGGTATTTTCAAATTCACTTCCATTTCACCATGTTTTTGCACGCAAATACAAGTCAAACCCTTGATCCAACGTCAAGCGGATTTTCTCAACAAATTGTCAAACCAATTCACCACCCTTTCTCTTTTACAACTTTTCTCCTAAAACCTTGGTCTCGTACCAAGTGCATTTTCAAATTCCTTTCCTAACAAACTTGGATGGTTGTGGAGTGGTTAGGCGTAGGCCTTTTCCTATCCCAAGTGCTTGACATTACCTTTAGGGTTCACTATCGTAAAACACTTACCATTCAAGATTAAAACATCTTTAATAAAGAGAATAAAGTTCTCTTTGTATTGAACTAAAGAGAGAGGATTGAGTGCAGAATTCTTCCTCTCCGAGTGTCAAGATACTCACTGTAGAGTGTGTGGTCTCGATACTCGTCTTTCAATATGAAGACATACTTGTATTCGCCACACCATTTTTCACAATAAATCTTTTGAGATAAAGAATTGGGTACTACCCGCAAGGGGTTACTATCCAAGGACCTATTTCACCCTTAAAAATAACCTCACAAATCAAACGTGACATCTTGCCTCGATGGCAAAAATTAATCTTTTCAAAAAGGATATGTTACGTCCGTTCTACCACAAACAGGTAACGCCTAAGACTTTACAAGTGAGCTGTAATACACCTAACTAATAGAATGTGAACATTAACATCATCCACAAAAACACTAGTTAACAGTAGGCCGAACTACGGCTGCTCTGATTCTTTACTTATTTTAAGTAAAGATACATAGACACAAGGACCCCAATCCTTGCCGAGCACGTTCCCATCTTTTTATTCGTAGTTTCTCGAACTATGTTAACTCTGAATTTCTCATACCTGTTGAGAATACGTAGGCGTAGGACTGCAAAGTCCTACCGAGTCTCTTCTTCCCCTTCATCTCTCTTTTCCATGTTTCTAACATTTTTCTCTCCCCTTGGAACATTCCTTATAAGCAATATTCGTTAGCAGATACCTTCGCACATAGACAAACAAATGGTTCCCATCGAGTACGATGGATGCGAGGGGTGTTAATACCTTCCCTTTGCATAACCGGTTGTCAAACTCGTTCTCTTGGTTGCGAGACCATCTTATCCTATGGTTCCCATTGAGATTTTCTCTATGTTTTTCTTTCCCCTCATGGGATAAATAAAGTTAGATGGCCACTCTTTTGTCTTTCATTCTCGCCTTCCCGTCATTGCATTTTTTGAGTAGCGACACACCTATACAAATATCTCATCGAATCAAAAGATAAGTCAAAAAAGAACAAGCATACCTTTTTTTTGTTATTTTCTTGGTCAGACTCGTATCGATATTCAGACTTGACCATAGAGTCTGAACACCGTTTTGAGTGGATTCTGATTCAATGGTTGTTAAACCAATGACTCCACTACCCTCACCAAACTCAGTACCTCTAGCACTTAAGTCTGGGTTTTGGGCTCTTCTTCCACCAAATGTTAAAAACAACCTTTGATACATGCCACAAAAAATGCCTCTGCTCCTTTCTTTGATATCTGCAGTAAATACATTTAAATCATGACACTCATATTTTTATGAGACTATATATAAATGTTCAGACAGACTTTCCTTCGCCTTATGCCATATTCTGACAGCAGTACCATGATTCATTCCAGAGTATCAGTCTAGAATAAACCATAATATGAACAAGATCTTGTTCTTAGCAGAATCATTAATTTGATTGTCTTGACTCAAAACTTTGAGATATTTGATACGCAAAGTACCAGATCATGTTAGATATCAGAGAATGGCATACAACAAATTAAAGTACCATCATCTAATTTCCTGCAGAACACAAAGAAAAATTGAAGGTTTTTCATAGACTTGCCCTTTAATACAAATTTTGTGATGACCCCCAATCAAGGAGCAATGGGGTCTCTTAAGGTATCACCTTAAAGAGCAGACTCCTTATTATCAAATATTGAAGCAAGATATATTTGGCATAATTTCTTTCCTTTAATACTTGATTTTTATTTCAGGACTCAGATGCTTCTTCAAAAGCAGTAATGATTGGCAGAGCCAAATTACTCTTTTATTTGAATCCTGCACTAATGTCATCTTCAAAAGAATATGCAGTGAAGATTAATTGACATTAGGTTCTAGTAGTGTTTATCCTTGCTTTTAGAACTAGGAAATCAATTGAAATACAAGTATATCAGAAGCTTCTAAATTAACTCTTCTATCAACAAATATTACAACCTATCAAGCTGGTTAAGAAGTACTTCTGACAAGAAATATAAGTTCCTTATCATCAGACATTCCAAAGAACCAAGCTTTAGGAAAGGTGATCTTTTAGATAGTTTTTCATCATCTAATTTCATTTCTTTTCTTCAAAGCAACAAACTGCAATAAACCTAAGTTGTATAACTTCTTGAATAACTGTGACCTCAGGTTTGACTCTAAACCAATCTTCTTAGAGTTTGCTTGAAAGATCAGATGAAGTGTAACTAGATAAGCTTCAAACTGACTCCTATAAATGTGAGTACAAGGATTCAAAAATAATCCAAGCATCAGACATATCAATGATGTTGACATACTCAAAAGTGAGATAGAGCACCTACCAGAATGCAACTACCTCTGAAGATATTCAATAAGCTTCTTCTGAGCTAGTGATAGAGACTTTCAAATAGATTATCTCTACACCATCAACTTCTATAGTAATACCTTTTGAAAGGATATTCTATAGACCTTCAGAACCCCTTTTATTAAAACCAATGAGTTAAAATACATTTTGCTTTTCCATCATTTAAATTCAGTGGAATCACCCTTTGAATATGGTAGAAAAAATAGTATAAATTTTTTCATGTGGCACTTGATTCCTTCTTGAAGGAAAGTCTTTGACAAACATACTTTTCTTATTGGATAATTATTTGCGGCAGTGTTAAGTGTTAAGCACAAACCATACTCTGATACCAATTGAAGGTGAGAAAAAAACACAAGAAGAGGGAGGGGTTGAGTTGTGTTTTCCGTTTTCTTAGTTTGCATCTGATCAGATTTTAGAATCTAAACTGGTGTTTAGATTCTAGTTAATTCTTAACAGTAAAATGCTAACAGAAGAAAACAAATAATAGTAGAAGACACAAAGATTTATACTTGTTCCTCCCCTAACTGAGAGTAGTTCAGTCCCCTTGCTTCATAAGGGATTTTCAATATAATCAAAACATGATAACAATCACTTATGCATTCTCCATAAGACTTTTACAATTGCTTATAAGCAAGGTCCAAGACTTCTGCTCAAGCTCCTCACTTGAGACTTCTTGCTAAGATTCCACGAACCTAAGACTTTCTTGCTCAGGCTCTCAACCTAAGACTTCTTCTACAAGTCCCATGAAACGAGCCTCTCTGCTTGCACCTCTCGGGTCAAAACTTACTGCTCCAATTCCATGTATTAAGCATTCCTGCTCAAGGCCCCTCAGGATCAAGACTTCTACTCAAGGTTCCGTGAAACGAGCCTCTGCTTGCACCCCACCGATCAAGACTTATTGCTCCAAGTTTCACGAACCGAGCTATCATGCTTAAGCCACACTAGATCAAGACTTTCCTGCTCAATCAATCTACTTGATTAAGACTTTCACTACTCAAGAACAAAGCAAGAGACTTACGTGGCTCAAGCATCTTAGCTCGAGACTTCCTTGCTTGTATCCCAATGATACAAGACTTTTGCTTAATCGATCCACTTGATTAAGAATTTCACAGCTCAAGCACATAGCAAGAGACTTATGTGTCTCAATCTTCTTGGCTCAAGACTTCCTTGCTTGTATCCCAATGATACAAGACTTTTATCTAAACTGCTGAATAAGCTCAGTAGAATAGAGAACAAGGTGTACATGATACAAGTATCAGAGGTACGAGAAATCACCATAACAAAGACCTAAATCTCTTAAGATTTCTAAGATATTCAACGTGTAAGAAATCTTATAGCTTTTACAATTACAACCTACACCAAAAAATCTGCATATACATTGAGTTGATAATTGTTGATCTTGTTACTCCTTCTTCTGGTTGATCCTTGTTAAACTTGAACCTTCAACCATATTTATAGACTTTTCATAAATAGTCGTTGAAGAGGTAACTTGATCTAGAGTCTTTGTTGTTACTCCATAGTACAAGAGTCATTGAAGATAGATACACCATAAGATCTTAATCTAATGTGTAAAATGTTTAACCTTTGAGTCTTCAGGAGATTTTATACTATTAGATCCATTGAGAGTAAATATCCATAAAGCATCTTAGCCTTTCTTGAGCCTTGCAATCTGTAGACTCTAGTTGACAAACTGATTTTACAATACAACTTGCTTTCTACAGTACAGACAACTTCAGTTTTATCACCAACTCTGAATGGTACCAGAAGCCAATTTGCATTCACTAAGTGTATAGACAATTATTTTGCTTATTCTGATGCTGAGACCTTCAGCTTCAGAGTCTACGTCAGACATCACTTAGCAAGTATTCTTCATATTCTACCACCAGAAGCTAGCAATTCAACAACTCTCAAAGTGTGCTTAATGTAGAACAAATTTTTACAATAATATTTACAAGTATTAGAACCAGCAAACATGTAACACACATCAAATAAACCATTGTTCTTTCAATACTTTGTTATCATCAAAATTCAAGGAAAATATGTTATGAACAAATATTTTTCTAACAAATAATGATTCTTTTTCCATTATAATAGGGACTCCTTTATTGCTAAGACTCAAATCGGTTCCACCTAGACACATCACAGACCATGTTTGATAAAATGGATGGGAGACTCGGGCCCTAATCAAGCGATCAAGGAGCGTGCTCGCACAATATTTTTGTTATTACCTTTGGGCCGCTTTGGTAATGGTTTGTAGTGTATAAGCCCGATAAGGTTATCCTCAATCCAATATTTTTGAGATTGTAGTTGATATGTTGACCAAGTTGATCAGCGGTGATAAGTTCAAATACTAATTGGACTTTTTACCTGTTTCTTTATGTCAATAACACATGTATTTCCAACCTATTATAATGCAATAAATACTAACATGAGTTTGATATTTGTCAATATAGAGATTATAGAGTATGACTATAAAGAGTGTAAGATAGGAAGGGTCGAGCAAGTGAGACCATGCATTTCTTTTGACACTAACGTTTATTACAAGGGACTCATAAATATTGTGGTAATTTTGACAATAGTATTTATATGTGATTTGTAACACTATAAACTCTAATCTTGTTCATTATCAATAAAACAAAACTATAAAATGTATGTAGTATGTATACTTGATTGAAATTTGTAAACAAACCTGCAACTGATATTGTTTTAACAATTGATATTAGCAACATGGCTCAACTTGTTAAATAAGTGTGTTTTTAATGTCGATCAAATTTAAATATGTAAGTGACTCACATTTAAGAAATATTATTGAAATTCAAGTATAAATAGATATTTAACATCAACTAAAAATAAATATATAAGAAATGTGGTTCATATTCTTAATACCTTAATATTTTGAGTAAAGATATTCAGTTAAAACTCTTTCGAATCACAATGCTTTAGACATTCCCCTAACTTCCCCCAAAAATATCTATGTATAAAAATGTGAATGAATGTTAATGAGAAATTCGTCAATCATTCTAGACACAGTAGTAAAAATCTTTAAAAAAAATATTTGCAATTTGTCTTTGATTTTTTTCCTCAACCTGTTCAAAGTATGCGTGCTTCTCATTTCTTTCCATTTAATTTCACTTTTCAAATTTACAAGAGTGACTCATAAGGAAGACCAAATCAAATAACAAAGACTTATAATAACAAAATAAAAAATTAAACATAATAATAATAATAATAATAATAATAATAATAAGGGGGAGATTGAAGTTGCCTATCCCTAACACATATGCGGAGGAGAACCCCGATATGGTCGTTTTGTTGCTTGTCTTAACGCTTAATGTTTCGTTTATTATTGCTAATTAAGTATCCTTCCTAATTGCATATCTCTGAATCAAGTTTGAATCAATTCGTTTTTAATCATGCATAAATCAATTGTTATATTTGAGATTTGATCATAATGGTTTAAGTCAATTGTCTGAGTTAATGAAACAAACACCATATGTGATATCAATTCAAGTCATGTGAGAAGTGGAATCTCAAACTATTTTGAAAATTTGAGATTTCTTGTGTGTGATTCGAATCACTCACAACCCGTGACTTGAGTCAAGCAAACAAAATTTGAAAAGAAAAATTTTGGTATGTGGTTCGAATCACAATTTATACCTAATTAGAATCATGCAACTCTGTGACTCGAATCACAATTTGTGCATGACTTGAATAACATATTTCCTGACAGCCACTGACTTATCTGATTCAAATCAAGCTTAACACATGATTAGAATCATGAACCTGTATGACTTAAATCACACTTTTAACCTGACTCAAATCACAAGTAAATGGGACACTTTTCTTCATGAGATCTTGTTTCACACCACTTGCTCATTTGACTCAAATCATGAAATGCTCTTGACTCAAATCTAACTAACTTTTTCCATCCCTTTTCGTGCTTAATCTCAAGCACATATAAAATCTTGTTGTCATTATGCTTCAAACACAACCTTTACAATTTACATAACTTTTACATTGTATTTTTGTGAAAAATCAACACCATCTCATTTTTGAAAGTTAAAAAACTCTTGAAAACGAATTTCTTCCATCTTTAACCTCTAGCTTTGATTTCAAATCTTGATAACAAGATATTTATAATTGATTGAGGGAGATGCATTTGTGTAACTAATCGTTATTGAAGATTTGGTTGAGGTTTTCAGGTAGCTTGTAAGATTGAGGTTATTGTCATTGGTGCTGGAAAATTCTAGTGAAAAGAATGAGGTTATTCTCTCCAAATTACCTTGGTAGTGATCGTGTGGAATGCTATAGACAAGGTGAAGTTCTTCTAAAATTTTCAAATAGTTCATCGCTTAAGAAATCAGTGGGATCAAGGGGTGATTGCCACACACAAAGACTATGAGTAGATTGGTGAATCTAGAAGATTGAAGATGTGTGAATCAAGTAAATATTTAGCAGAAGAGTTTGACATTATGCTATATACAAGTCAAGATCTAAATAGGAGATTTATTTTTCTCAGCACTACTGTGGATTAGTGATTGTATGAACTCTTACAATATTTATCAAAAAAAAAAGGAACACAGTGAGTTCTAATGGGAAATCATTAAAGAATGGAGTAGGAAAAGTTTTGTTAGAATTGGCGTATAATCGAGCTTTAATAGTGATTAAATTTTGAGAGACTGTTGAGGTTAGAATTCTTTGATATTGAATCGTTGTATAAACACACCTTATGAAATATACAACTGAATCAATTGATTACCTTTCGTGTATCATCATAAAACCATATATGGTATTTGTGAATTAATTAAGTGTTAAAGTGATCAAGTTCCAACAAAATTATAATCTTCAAATTTTTGCTTTGAATCTTTTGCGCGCATTTTGAAAACCTCTTATAATCAATTTTGGAGAATGCGTCGAATTTCATATTGCTTTTAAATGTTCTATTCACCCTCATTCTAGACCATTTCATTACTCCATATTCTCACCCAACATTCTTGAGATTCGCTATTTCCAAAAAACTTCACCACTGATGGTGGCTTGAAGTTCTCTGACACTAGAGTATCCAAAATCTTGTCTGAAAGAGGTCGGAGGTATATGATCTCGTATTCTACATATAAATATTCATGGTGTTGCTCTTAGTGGGTTAGGAGGTTCACCTCCAAAGCACAGTTGACTGATGCAGCTCATTCATAATAGCCTGCATCTTAGATAAGGTTTCCTAGTCGTCGTTGCTGGTGCTGCTAGTTGTGGTAGCACCTCATCGTGTCACTATCTTGAAGAGGATGACTAAGGTGATTGGGAAACATGATGTGAGTGTGGCCTAAGTTAATTTTATCGAGATCCCACAGTAGGCGTTAATTGTACTTGTAAAGTACAATAAAGGGGAATCTACTTTCATGAATAGACGCAAGAGAATGTATATATTTTATCTATGAAATTAGTTAATCTCTCTCCCAATCCTTGAGGCTGGAATATTAATATATGGCTTCTTAGGTTAGGTCATAAGTAGAAAACAATTTTCTTCTACTTTCCCGATGAGTACATAGAAGTAGGGGAATACTGATTCTTCCTCTATTATAAGAGGGAATATTTCCCCCTTTGCTGCTAAGACTCAAATTGTCTCCTCCTAGACACCTCACATACCATATTTGATGAAATGGATGGGAGACCTGGCCCCAATTAAACGATCGAGGAGCACGCTCGCCCAATATTTTTGTTATTACCTTTGGGCCGCTTTGGTAATGGGTTGCATCTTATAAGCCCAATATGATTATCCTCAATCCAATACTTTTGAGAATGTAGTTGATATGTTGATCAAGTTGATCAACGATGATAAGTTCAAACACTAATTGGGCTTTTTACTTGTTTATTTATGTCAATAACAGATGTACTCCAATCCCGTTATGATGCAATAAATATTAACATGAGTTTGATATTTATCAATGTGGAGATTATAGAGTATGACCATATAGAGTGTATGATGGGAAGGGACGAGCGAGTGAGACCGTGCATTTCTTTGACACAAATGTTTATTACAAGGGACTCATAAATATTGTGGTAATTTGGACAATAGTAGTTATATGTGAGTTGTAAAATTATAAGTTATAATCTTGTTCACTATCAATAAAACAAAACTACAATTGCTCTGTAGTATGCATACTTGGTTGAACTTTGTAACCAAATATCGTGTTTATTTTATCATTTATCACAAGTTATTGTTTTAACAATTGATTTTAGCAACGTTGCTCGACTTGTTAAATAAGTGAGTTTTTAATGTTTATCAAATTTAGTGATGTAAGTGACTCACATTTAACAGAAATTATTGAAATTTAAGCACTAGTGAATATTTACGTCAACTAAAAAATAAAAATAAAAATATCAAATTTATAAGAGATGTGATTCATATTCTTAATACCTTAATATTTTGAATAGAGATATATTGTCAAAACTCTTTCCGATTACAATACTTAGACATTTTCCCCCAACAATATCTATTTATAAAAATATCAATGAGTTTTAATAAAAAATTCGTCAATCATTCTAACACATAATAGTAAATTCATTTAAAAAATATTTACAATAATATGTCTTTGATTTTTTTTATCAACATGTTCAAAACATCGTGCTTCTTATTCCTTTCTATTTTATTTTATTTTCTAAAATTACA